>JAYMSZ010000981.1:0-16105 GCA_036897665.1 Pelargonium citronellum | reverse complement strand
TGTAGGAGGTCGTGGGTTCAAATCTATTGCGTCGGGTGGGGGGAGGTTTGGGTTAAAAGGGGAGAGCTACCCTGTTGTGTAGCTCAACTTTTATAAAAAAATTATTAAAAAAATGTCCACGTGTCATGCATCTTTGATTCTGATCTTCTTACTGTACTGATAAGAATGTTTCCCATAAGTTCATATTTTTTTCTCATTCTGATAAATATCTGTTTGTGTACGTGGTTAGGAATGAAGACTATCATTTGGAGCATTACTCATGCACATGTGCCCCGATCACAGGTTTCTCTTTCTTATAATCTGATTGTTTTTCACACATAGAAATGTGACATATGATATGACCATTATTCTCTTATATCATATTTCCAAATATTTAGGTTTCTCCTTCCACACAAGGAATGCATCCGCAAGTGCTTGTTTCATCGTCATCTAATCTACCAGAGCCTCAAGCATTCAGAGGGTTAAGAGAAGATGAGGTATTTCACATAAATTGATTTGGTATGGGATTCTATCATATTGTCATGGTCTGATGTTATTTTTGTTAGGTATGGAAAGCCTGTGGAGTTCTGCGAAGTGGCGTGCACTGCTTGGCCCTCTTCAAGGAAAAGGATGAGGAGAGGGAAATGGTCCATCTATTTTCTCAGGTTTTGGTTATAATGGAACCTCGGGATCTCATGGACATGTTCTCATTGTGTATGCCTGAGCTTTTTGAGTGCATGATCAATAACACTCAACTTATAAATATATTTTCTACTCTTTTTCAAGCAGCTAAGATATACCATCCATTTGCGGATGTTCTTGTTAATTTCCTCGTGAGCAACAAACTTGATGCTATGAAGCATCCAGATTCACCTGCAGCAAAACTGGTCTTACATCTTTTCCGGTTTATATTTGGTGCTGTCCCAAAGGCTTCTGCAGATTTTGAACGTAATTTACAATCTAATGTCCCTGTTATTATGGATGTCTGCATGAAAAATGCTACTGAAGTTGAAAGACCACTGGGTTATATGCAACTTCTGCGCACTATGTTTCGAGCTCTTGTAGGATGCAAATTTGAACTTCTCCTACGGGACATTATTCCAACCTTACAACCCTGCCTAAATATGTTATTGGCCATGCTAGAAGGCCCAAGTGGTGAAGATACGAATGATCTCTTACTGGAGCTATGCTTGACGTTGCCTGCACGGTTAAGTTCTTTGTTGCCATTTCTTCCCCGTTTAATGAAACCTCTTGTATTGTGCCTCAAGGGGAGCAATGACCTAATTAGTTTGGGTTTGCGAACACTTGAGTTTTGGGTAGATAGTCTAAATCCTGATTTTCTGGAACCCAGTATGGCCAATGTTAGGTCGGAGGTAATTTTAGCCTTATGGTCTCATCTAAGGCCTGCACCCTATCCTTGGGGTGGGAAGTCTTTGCAAATCCTTGGTAAGCTAGGTGGGCGTAATAGACGCTTTCTTAAAGAGCCCCTTGCACTTGAATGTAAGGAGAATCCTGAGCATGGGTTCCGCTTGATTCTCACATTTGAGCCCACTACACCGTTTTTGGTACCTCTCGATCGCTTTATAAGTCTTGCTGTAGCAGCCATAATGCACAAAAATCCTGGCATGGGTGCTTTCTACCGGAAGCAGGCTCTAAGGTTCCTCAGGGTGTGCTTATCTTCTCTACTAAATTTGCCAGGAAATGTTACTGATGAAGGATGTACATCTAATCAGTTGTCAAATGTGTTAGTTTCTACAGTGGAATCATCTTTCTGCAGGCCTGAGACATCAGATATAAAGGTTGCTCTGTACTAAAGTTTATTTATATTACATCTGAAAGTATTATAAAACAAATATTACTGCTGACATTTGCATCATTTAATGCCTCGCATGCCCCTTGAAGAAGCAACTTATTGTGCCATAAATATTGTTGTTTGTATTAGCATTTTACCAAGTTGATCAGTTTCTATGATTATTATTATTATTGTTGGTGGTGGGTGGGTGGACATAATATTGCAATAGGATGTAGTCAGTATAGTAGTTCTGCTTTATTTTTATTTGTGCTATTATACAAGTTTATATAAGTTTATGATAAAATGCGCTGCCACCTCATTGATTTTTGGTGCTTTACTGCAGGTGGACTTGGGCGTAAAGACGAAAACCCAACTTATGGCAGAGAAGTCTGTTTTTAAGATTCTATTAATGACCATTATTGCTGCCAGTGCAGAACTGGATCTTCATGACCCCAGGGATGATTTTACTGTCAATGTTTGCCGACATTTTGCTATAATATTTCATATTATTCAATCCTCAAATAACACTTCATTTGAAACTGCTACACTTGTTAGTGTCAGTTCAAGGCCAAAGCACAGTACTAGTCCTAATCTGAAAGAGCTGGACCCTCAAATTTTTTTAGATGCGCTGGTAGATGTGCTGTCAGGTGAAAATAGGCTCCATGCTAAAGCTGCTCTCAATGCTTTAAATGTATTTGCTGATACACTTCTGTTTCTTGCACGCTCTAAACATGCTGATGGTCTGATGTCAAGAGGAGGCCCAGGTACTCCGATGATTGTTTCTAGTCCGTCAATGAATCCTGTCTATTCACCACCACCAAGTGTTCACATTCCCGTTTTTGAGCAGCTTCTACCCCGTCTGTTGCATTGCTGTTTCGGAAGTACATGGCAAGCACAGATGGGAGGTGTTTTGGGACTTGGTGCTTTGGTTGGAAAAGTCACTGTTGAGACCTTGTGTTGTTTTCAAGTAAGAATAGTCCGAGGTCTTGTATATGTTCTTAAATGTCTTCCTATTCATGCTAACAAAGAGCAGGAAGAGACAAGTCAAGTGCTTACGCAAGTTCTTCGTGTGGTAAATAATGTTGATGAAGCAAATAGTGAGCCCCGCAGGCAAAGCTTTCAAGGAGTCATTGAGTTTCTTGCTTCAGAGTTGTTTAACCCCAATGCATCTATTATCGTGAGAAAGAATGTGCAGTCATGTTTGGCACTTTTGGCCAGTAGGACTGGTAGTGAGGTATCTGAGCTGCTAGAACCTTTATATCAACCAATGCTTCAGCCTCTAATTATGCGACCACTTCGATCAAAGACTGTTGATCAACAGGTAAACTATATTGATAGTTGTCATTTGGAATTTTATCTTTCTATGTTTGCTAACTTAAAGAGGTGACATGTAGGTTGGTACAGTTACTGCTTTAAATTTCTGCTTGGCCTTGAGGCCTCCTCTTCTCAAGTTGACTCAAGAATTAGTTAATTTCCTGCAAGAAGCGCTACAAATTGCTGAAGCTGATGAAACTGTATGGGTTGTGAAGTTTATGAACCCCAAAGTTGCCACATCATTGAATAAACTTCGAACAGCTTGCATTGAGCTACTCTGTACTACAATGGCATGGGCAGATTTTAAAACACCTAGTCATTCTGAGTTGCGTGCGAAGATCATCTCCATGTTTTTCAAGTCTTTGACTTGTAAGACACCGGAAATTGTTGCTGTTGCGAAGGAGGGCCTAAGACAGGTGAGGTTCCAATTTTTGTAGACTGATTTATTAACCATGTGATTGGTTATCCAAGATTGCCAGTTACCACTTGAGATTCAGTTTCCTGCTATCTTTTTTGAATTGTTTTATATGCTATCGTCCTCCAGAGCTTATTCTGCTCTTTTAATTGATTTCGTATCTAGGTTATCAATCAACAACGAATGCCCAAAGAACTTTTGCAGAGCAGTCTAAGGCCTATACTAGTAAATTTGGCTCATACAAAAAATCTCAGCATGCCGCTTCTGCAAGGCTTGGCTCGCCTGCTTGAACTTTTGTCCAATTGGTTTAATGTCACCTTGGGTGGTAAGTTGTTAGAACACCTTAAGAAGTGGTTGGAACCAGAAAAACTTGCACAGAGTCAAAAGTCATGGAAAGCTGGTGAGGAACCCAAAATTGCTGCAGGTAATTCAGTCTGTTTTCTTTGACTTGCACTCGGAGTTGCTCATAAATGTGATACATCAAAATATGGAAGATTTTTTTTCATCATTTACTTACTTTTCTTGCAGCAATTATCGAGCTTTTCCACCTTCTTCCCCAAGCAGCATCTAAGTTTCTCGATGAACTGGTATCCTTAACTATCGATTTGGAAGGTGCTCTTTCTCCAGGACAAGTGTATAGTGAAATTAACAGTCCATATCGTCTCCCACTTACAAAATTCTTAAATCGATATGCAACACATGCCGTTGATTATTTTCTTGCTAGATTAAATGAACCAAGATACTTCAGGCGGTAAGTTTAAGGATCTGGGGATGAAGTTTAAATTGTCTTAAAAAATGTCTGACAATCACTCTTCTTTGTCTGTTCTCATTAAATGCAGGTTTATGTATATAATAAGATCAGATGCTGGGCAGCCTTTGAGAGATGAACTTGCAAAATCACCACAAAAGATACTCGCGCGCGCCTTTTCTGAATTTTTGCCAAAATCTGATGTTTCTGGGACTTCAACCCCACCTGGGGCTCCAGCGGGTGATGATTGCCTTGCTCCTCCACCTGAGAGTTCCAACCCCCCGTCAGCAACCTCTGTTTCACCCTCAGATGCTTATTTTCAAGGACTTGCACTTGTTAAAACTTTGGTCAAACTAATACCTGGATGGTTGCAGAGTAACCGAGCTGTGTTTGACACCTTGGTACTTGTTTGGAAGTCACCCGCTAGAATAACCCGTTTGCAAAATGAACAAGAGCTAAACTTAGTGCAAGTAAGTTCTTTTAATATACATATAATTTTGCCCGACTCATTTCTACATAAGTATAGATTGTTCTCAACATATTTGGCACTCTTTATCTTCACTTGCAAAGAAGAGGATAGGCTTTGTGATTTTTGCTTGATTGCAAACATCCTTATAGTTATGTCGGTTCTCTTTGTTATAAAAAGAAGTGGATTTGATTTGAGATGTAGGCTTGAATGGTAAACTCCTTCTGATTCCCTGCAATTATAGTTCTGTGAAATTGCTATTTATGTCATAGCGCTTTTGTTGGATGCAACAAAGGACTGATATTTTCAATAGATTTTGTTTTGGAGTTTGTACTCAAAATTTGTTCTTTGTTTGAATATCGTTGTGAAGTGATTCACCAATTATTTTTCCAGCTCGTCTCTATTATAGGACTACCGCTCTTTTAAGTAAAAGCCTTTTCTTGCATTTCTGTTCGTCGATACGAAAAAAATCTATTTACGGTATTTTAACATGGCTAATGTTTATATTGTTGAAGTTTCCCTCATTTAAATTGTCCTCTCTCTGTCCAAAAATGAATGTCCACTTTCCGATTTCAGTGAAGATTAAGGATGAGTTAGTTGGAATTAGGCTTTTCCTCTTATACTGTGTTCTTTTGTTGTAACAAACTCAGAGTTCTAGGATACTCATCTTAGAGATTTTTGTAATTCATGAATAACTAACTAACCAAAATAGAAAATGACACTTATTTTAGGTCAATTTTGTAGAGAAAGTGGACACCCATTTTGGGACAAAGAGAGTATGTAACTGTTTCATATGCCTCTCGTGCTCTACTTGAAATGCAGTTCAACATTTTTGTCTGGATAAAAAGAAGGTAAAATTAGGAAAATGAGCATAGTGTATCTGTCCAGTAAAGAGCAACAAAGACAATTTTACTGGAGTATAAAATATAGTGTCAATCCTTAAATCAGTTTTTGTGAAACATCTCATGCTTTGTGATCACGAACACTTGAACTTTCTATGCATAACACATTTGGCCCTAACTTGTTAATACAGTACAATTTTACTACCATTTTCCTCTGGATCAAACAAAGTACGTCATCCTTTCTTTTTTTAACTGTTGGTTTGGGTACAATAACGTTCAATAATTTAAGAGGTCAAGATACTCTGGGCACATTTTCATATATAAATGGTTCTATGTTGGGTATTTGATCACCTGAGATGTGAGTAAAAACATGCTTTAGCTGAATTGATTCAATCAAATGCTTTCAGATACGTTCTTGTACCCAAGACATTCCCCTTTTGTGATGGTTAGTGCATTGATGCTATTGTTATTTCTGAATTATATGTTTGTGCAAAAAATGACTTTGTAGATTGTTCCAAGTAACGAGCTAAAATTCCATCGGGTTTGAGTGCCCATAAGTTTGATTTTCTGAAATCATTTGAATTTTATATTCCATTTGGTTTCTTACACCTTTATGTTTGAATAAATATAGGTAAGAAACTTGCCTGCCATGGTGTGCCTGTGTCTGTACTTTCATGGACTATTCTTTTGTATTCAATTAGTGTGCTGCTATCTTATCTTTTGACAATTTATTTCTCAAATGCAGGTGAAAGAAAGCAAATGGCTAGTCAAATGCTTTTTGAATTATTTACGGCATGAGAAAACCGAAGTGAATGTTCTCTTTGATATACTCTCCATCTTCTTGTATCACACTCGGATTGATTATACGTTTTTGAAGGAGTTTTACATTATAGAGGTACTTTCGTGATATTTTCACATAGTCGTCCCCTTGTTCCCTCACTGACTCTTTCAAACCAATCATTTTACCTGTTGTATCCTTTATTTCAGGTTGCAGAGGGGTATCCACCGAATATGAAGATAACACTTCTTATGCATTTTTTGAACCTCTTCCAATCAAAACAGCTTGGTCATGACCATTTGGTGGTTGTGATGCAAATACTCATTCTTCCAATGCTGGCTCATGCATTTCAAAATGGCCAAAGTTGGGAGGTGGTTGATCCTGCTATAATAAAAACAATTGTTGATAAACTTCTTGATCCTCCAGAAGAGGTGGGGATTTACAAAGATTTGTTTCTATGATATTTGATGTTTGGTCTCCAACTTATTGACCTCCATTACGCTTTGATTGCAATAGTAATTTATTTGAGTCTCTTTGACAGGTATCTGCTGAATATGATGAACCCTTGAGGATAGAGCTTTTGCAGCTTGCCACCTTACTTCTTAAGTATCTTCAGAATGACCTTGTTCATCATAGAAAAGAACTTATCAAATTCGGCTGGAATCATTTGAAACGCGAGGACAGTGCAAGTAAGCAATGGGCCTTTGTCAATGTTTGCCATTTCTTGGAGGCCTATCAGGCTCCAGAGAAAATCATACTTCAGGTACTTTTAAGTTTTATCAGTGAACTTGATGTTCCTCATAGTGCAAGTTTTTAATTTCATCAATTATCAGCATCGATTGATTGGCATGAACCGTATAGTTATCTAGATAAATTGTTCTAGATAAAATATTGTTATAGTCATTAGAGTAGTCCCCATCTTTGTGTGCATTTAGCTACGCAGTTTATGGATTCGTGTTACTTCAAAATTTTGGAGTGACTGAGTGTTTTTATAATAATGTTTGAATATTGATTTTTTTTAAACAAAAGCCTTTCTATTATTGCATGTACTGTATGTGGTTCTACTATTATATTTCTATGCAATAATAAAAGCTGTCGTGATGTCTGTTTTCGGATGCAGGTTTTTGTTGCGCTTCTTAGGACTTGCCAGCCAGAAAACAAGATGTTGGGCAAGCAGGCACTGGATATTCTGATGCCGGCACTACCACGGCGGTTGCCTCCTGGGGATTGTCGTATGCCCATTTGGATACGATATACAAAAAAAATTCTGGTGGAGGAAGGTCATTCAATTCCTAATTTGATTCACATTTTCCAGCTTATTGTTCGCCATTCAGATCTCTTCTACAGCTGCAGAGCACAGTTTGTACCTCAGATGGTTAATTCTCTCAGTCGCCTTGGATTGCCGTATAATACTACAATAGAAAACAGGCGTCTAGCTATTGAACTTGCTGGGTTAGTGGTTGGGTGGGAAAGGCAAAGGCAAAACGAAATGAAAGTTGGTAATGATGGTGATGTCCGTAGCCAGACCAACGATGGGTTTAATCCTGGCCCTGCTGGTTCTGACCCGAAGCGACCTACTGATGGATCTTCTTTCCCTGAAGATCCAAGCAAGCGAGTGAAGGTTGAACCTGGCCTTCAATCCCTGTGTATCATGTCTCCTGGTGGTGCCTCATCCATCCCTAATATTGAAACCCCTGGATCTGCTGGCCAACCGGATGAAGAATTCAAGCCCAATGCTGCCATGGAAGAGATGATTATCAACTTTCTCATTAGAGTGAGGATTGTTTTAACTTCAGTATCATATGCACTCAAAGTTGAAGCTTAACTTTGTGCTGAAATCATATTCTTGAATATTGTTTGTGTGCGAAGTTATAGAGTGCATGCATGATAAGCTTACATTTTACTTGGCTTTTTGGAAACAGGTTGCTTTGGTAATAGAGCCTAAGGACAAAGAAGCCAGCACAATGTACAAACAAGCTTTGGAGCTGCTATCACAGGCTCTGGAAGTGTGGCCAAATGCCAATGTCAAATTCAATTATCTAGAAAAGCTACTGAGCAGCATCCAACCATCTCAGTCAAAGGATCCATCCACGGCTCGGGCACAGGGCTGGGATGTGATGAACAAGGTTTTGGAGAAGCAGCCACACTTGTTCATTCGAAATAACATCAACCAGATTTCTCAAGTACGCTCATGCCCTATCGTGTAGTTATTATTATTTTTTTATTTGGTAATGTTTAATGCCTTGAATATTTTTGTTGATCTTTTTATTTCTTTTGCAGATCCTTGAACCTTGTTTTAAATATAAAATGCTGGATACTGGAAAGTCACTTTGTTCTCTTTTGAAGATGGTATTCATTGCTTTTCCTTTTGAAGGTGCGGATACACCACAAGATGTCAAACTACTGTATCAGAAAGTTGATGAGTTGATACAAAAGCATATAAATTCCGTCACTGCTCCTCAGACTTCGAGTGAAGATAATGCTGCGAATTCAATTAGTTTTGTTCTGCTTGTCATTAAAACCTTGACAGAGGTTCACAAGAACTTTATCGATCCATTCATTTTGGTTCGCATCCTCCAGCGCCTGGCACGTGATATGGGAGCATCTGCAGGCTCTCATGTGAGACAAGTATGTATAATTTTTTTTGTCGGATACCCTTTCTGTTCGCGTGTTAGTCGCTGTTAAAGTATCCCATTTTGAAAATATGTGAAGTTTGTGGTCACTTGATATACTATTTGGACCCTCCTCCTAATAGCTTAACCTTTTGAGTTAGAGTAAGATTTAACATGTTGTCAGTGCTGGTTTTGTCTTGGCCTAGTCACCATTATGTCTGTCTTCCTGTTAATTCTTGGTCTACTTAAAAGGCTTGATGTGTTGTCCGATATGCATGTGAGTGGGAGAGTAAGTATCCCATTCACTTTGAAAAAATGGGAAGTTTGAGACCAGTTGATTTAATGCCACACATAATAATCTGATTGTACACTTATATTTATGGTTGTTATCTGTTATCTTTATTCATATTACAGTAATGTAATCTTTCATTCCAGGGCCAGAGAACTGATTCAGATTCTGCTGTCACATCTTCTCGTCAAGGTGCTGATGTTGGAGCAGTCATCTCTAATTTAAAATCTGTTTTGAAACTTATCAGTGAGAAGGTCATGCTCGTAGCAGAGTGCAAACGATCCATAACTCAAATCTTGAATGCCTTGCTCTCTGAAAAAGGTACTGATGCTAGCGTGCTTCTTTGCATTCTTGATGTCATAAAAGGGTGGATTGAAGATGACGTCAGCAAGCCTGGTACACCTGCCACTTCAAGTGCTTTTCTCACACCCAAGGAAATAGTCTCTTTTCTTCAAAAGCTTTCCCAAGTTGATAAGCAGAACTTCTCCACTAGTGCTGTGGAAGAGTGGGATGGAAAGTATCTTCAGCTTCTTTATGGAATTTGTGCTGATTCAAATAAGTAAGTACTATATCTATAAAGTTCGCTTGCATTTTCCTTTCATCGGGGTATAAATATTATTGACTGATTGACTTGCAGATATCCCCTGGCTCTACGTCAGGAAGTGTTTCTAAAAGTGGAGAGGCAATTCATGCTTGGTTTACGAGCTAGGGATCCCGAAATTAGGAAGAATTTCTTTTCACTTTATCATGAGTCTCTTGGCAAAACATTGTTCACGAGGTTGCAGTACATTATACAGATTCAGGACTGGGAAGCACTGAGTGACGTCTTCTGGCTCAAACAAGGCTTAGATCTTCTTCTTGCAACTTTAGTTGAATGTAAACCCATTACACTTGCTCCAAACTCTGCTAGAGTACCCCTGCTTGTGGTTTCAGGCAATGTTCCTGATAGTTCCGGGATGCAGCACCAGGTTACTGATGTTCCTGATGGACAAGAAGATGCCCCCCTTACATTTGATAGCCTTGTTCTCAAACATGCTCAATTTCTGAATGAGACAAGCAAACTTCAGGTTTTTGTTTTTACTCTAATTTAAAATATTTACAAGGTTTTTGAACCAAACCGGTTTGAACCTTTTGAATTCTGTACCATTATCTTGTGGATCTGTATCAGAATTTTCTATTTCAGCACTAACTTTTGTTAACCTTTCCTTTCATGTATAGGTGGCTGATCTTGTTCTTCCATTGAGAGAACTGGCACACGTTGATGCAAATGTTGCATATCATTTGTGGGTGCTGGTATTTCCTATTGTCTGGGTAACCTTGCACAAAGAAGAACAGGTTACTCTGGCTAAACCAATGATTACTCTCTTGTCGAAAGATTACCATAAGAAACAACAAGGCAGCAGACCAAATGTTGTGCAAGCACTTCTTGAAGGCCTTCAGTTGAGTCACCCTCAACCTCGTATGCCTAGTGAGCTCATTAAGTATATTGGGAAAACTTACAATGCCTGGCATATCTCATTAGCTTTGCTAGAAAGTCATGTCATGTTATTCTTGAATGAATCAAAGTGTGCAGAGTCGTTGGCTGAGCTTTATCGGTTGCTCAGTGAAGAAGATATGAGGTGCGGTTTGTGGAAGAAAAGGTCTACTACTGCAGAAACCAAAGCTGGGCTTTCTCTAGTTCAACATGGTTATTGGCAGCAGGCCCAAAGCCTTTTCTACCAAGCTATGGTTAAAGCAACACAAGGTACATACAGCAATGTAGTACCAAAAGCTGAGATGTGTCTCTGGGAGGAGCAGTGGATTCATTGTGCCACTCAACTTAGTCAGTGGGATGCATTGGTAGACTTTGGAAAGAGTATTGAGAATTATGAGATACTACTTGACACACTATGGAAATTGCCAGATTGGGCATATATGAAGGATCATGTCATTCCAAAAGCTCAAGTGGAAGAGACTCCAAAGCTTCGTCTGGTTCAGGCCTTCTTTGCATTGCATGACAAAAATACAAATGGTGTAGGTGATGCTGAAAACATTGTGGGAAAAGGTGTCGATCTTGCTCTAGAGCAGTGGTGGCAATTGCCTGAAATGTCTGTTCATGCTAGAATTCCTCTTTTGCAGCAATTCCAACAACTGGTTGAAGTTCAAGAATCTGCCAGAATTCTTTTGGACATTGCTAATGGAAACAAACTTTCTGGAAATTCTGTTGTTGGCGTGCATGGAAATCTGTATGCAGATCTTAAGGACATTCTTGAAACGTGGAGGCTGCGAACACCAAATGAATGGGATAACATGTCTGTTTGGTGCGATTTGCTTCAATGGAGAAATGAAATGTATAATGCAGTGATAGATGCATTTAAGGATTTTGGTACCACAAATCCTCAGCTTCATCACCTTGGTTATCGTGACAAAGCATGGAATGTCAATAAGCTTGCTCACATTTCTCGTAAGCAAGGCCTTCATGATGTTTGCGTCACGATACTTGAAAAGATGTATGGTCATTCCACCATGGAAGTGCAGGTATTAACAACTACTATCATTTTCATGTCTGCTTTTGTAGGTTAGAAAGGACAGTCTTTTCCACGAATGTGGGGATTCTGTATTTAATGGTTGATATTTGTGTGACTTGATGTCAACTCTAAGACAATCATTATTATCTTATTGATTATTCTCGTGGAGTTTGCAAATGTTATGTTGCAACTTGCAAGATCTCTGAAATAATTCTGATTATATTTGGTTTTGGGTGCTGTTATTATTAATTTTTTATAAATATTTTGATTGCTGATTGAATCCTGGAGGGATGTGTCAAGAACTGTTCTTCCTCTTTTGCATAAATCTTTGATTTGCTTGTTTCAAAGAATTCTGTTATTCTTTATATCGTTCATTGCCTTCTTTCTCTGGCATCTACTAGGTGAATGGGATGGTAGATATTTCATTAGTTTTCATGTTATATGTTTGCAGGAGGCATTTGTGAAGATTAGAGAACAGGCAAAGGCTTATCTGGAAATGAAGGGAGAGCTTACAAGTGGCATTAATTTGATCAACAGCACTAATCTGGAATATTTTCCAGTGAAACACAAGGCAGAAATCTATCGTCTAAAGGGGGATTTCTTGTTAAAATTGAATGATTCTGAAGGGGCGAATCTTGCTTATTCGAATGCGATCAGTCTCTTCAAAAATTTACCCAAAGGATGGATCAGCTGGGGTAATTATTGCGACATGGTAATAACTTTTAGCAGCTTTTAATTCTTTAGCTTTCATCAAGTTGAATCAATGCTTATTGTTTATGTGTGATTAACAGGCTTACAAGGATTCCAATGATGAAATTTGGTTAGAATATGCTGTCAGCTGTTTTCTTCAAGGTATAAAATATGGCATTTCCAACTCCAGAAGCCACCTTGCTCGTGTTCTTTATCTTCTCAGCTTTGATACTTCCAGTGAACCTGTGGGGAGGGCATTTGACAAGCACATGGATCAAATACCCCATTGGGTTTGGCTTGCTTGGATTCCTCAGCTATTACTATCCTTGCAGAGGACTGAAGCACCCCATTGCAAACTTGTACTGCTAAAGATCGCCACAGTATATCCACAGGTGAACATTATATAAAATATGTTAGTTTACAATGGATTTTGTTTCATTTTTATTTATTCCTTATTCGCTATGTAGTTTTGAATAGATATTATATTGGAATTTTGGGCTTTAATTTATACTTTATTACTCTGTTCTTCCAGGCTCTTTATTACTGGTTGCGGACATATTTGCTCGAGCGCCGTGATGTTGCTAATAAATCTGAACTTAATAGTAGAATTTCAACAGCTCAGCAAAGAATGCAGCAAAATGTTTCTGGTGGTGGTCTTGGCTTGGCCAACGGAAATATGAGAGCTCAAAGTCATGCTGGTGCTGGGCCTTTAGGCACTGGCAATCAAGTTCATCAAGGCACTCAATCTAGTTGTTTGGGATCACGTGATGGTGGAAACTCTCATGGGCAAGAATCTGAAAGATCCAACACTACAGAAGGCAGTGTGCATTCAGGGAACGAACAACCTCTGCAACAAAGTGCTTCAACAATGAATGAAGGTGGGCAAAATACATTTAGGCGAACTGGTGCCCTGAGTCTTGGAGCTTCTGCTGCGAGTGCTTTTGATGCTGCGAAGGATATTATGGAGGCTCTTAGAAGCAAGCATACTAATTTGGCCAGTGAACTTGAGGTGATGAATATAATTCAAGAATTCTTATTTTAACAATGATTCCTGTTGCACCTTGTCTATTTGTGAATAGTTTGTTGTTGATAGTATCTCATAAAATTAAGTTAGAAATTTAGTTTTTATGAACTTTATACCTTTTAGTTGTTGTAGCTGTTTTTGTTTCAGCCAGTTAGAATTTGAAGTTATCACTAAGTTTCTCATCTACATTTCTTTCCCCTGAGCATTCAAAGATCCAAAATAGTTTGTGTGATATAACTCATGGAGAGTAAACCCTTGACATTTAGAAGATAAAAGGAGGATTGTGTTAATTTTTGTTATTGTGCTCATCTCTCTGAGTTTCTGTTGCGTGTTATAGAGTGTCAAGTTCTCTAGTAAATGGCATACTTCCTAATATTCCTTTCTTATTTTTTTCAGATTCTGCTAACAGAAATTGGTTCAAGGTTTGTTACCCTTCCCGAGGAGAGACTTCTTGCAGTGGTCAATGCTCTTCTCCACCGCTGCTACAAGTACCCAACTGCCACTACAGCGGACGTTCCCCAATCTCTCAAGAAGGAGCTCTCTGGTGTGTGCAGAGCTTGCTTCTCAGCAGATGCTGTCAACAAGCATGTTGATTTTGTGAGAGAATACAAGCAGGATTTTGAGCGTGATCTTGATCCAGAAAGCACAACTACTTTCCCAGCCACTCTTTCTGATCTGACGGAGAGATTGAAACTTTGGAAAAATGTTCTCCAAAACAATGTCGAGGACAAGTTCCCAGCTGTGTTGAAGCTAGAAGAGGAAAGCAAGGTGTTGCATGACTTCCATGTTGTTGATGTGGAGGTTCCAGGACAGTATTTCAGTGATCAGGTTAACTTCTATTAACCTGATCTCTGCCTTTTGGTTTTAGATTGTGCTATTACCACAATAATATTACTCAAGGAAAACTTGCCACTAAACCGTGTGTCCACTTCAACGAGTTGTGTGCTGTTCCTATTATAATGTGTTGTTAAACCTCGCAGGAAATTGCACCTGACCACACAGTGAAGTTAGACAGGGTTGGAGCTGATATTCCCATTGTGCGAAGGCATGGAAGCAGTTTCCGTCGCTTAACTCTAATCGGTTCTGATGGCTCTCAACGTCACTTTGTAGTCCAGACATCTTTAACCCCCAATGCTAGGAGTGATGAACGGATGCTTCAGCTTTTCCGTGCGATGAACCAGATGTTTGATAAGCACAAGGAATCAAGACGCCGCCACATATGCATTCACACACCCATTATTATTCCTGTTTGGTCTCAGGTGATGATCTGAATCTCATATTAATTCCATTTTCTTGATTTTTCTCCAATAGCATAGAAAGCATTTGATACTCATGTTGTGGGACCTGCTCTCTTGGTTTCACCAAGAATTATGTTCCTTAGCTACATGTTTTCTTGACATAAATATGCTTAAGTCGGACCAGCCAAGTGGCGGTCACTGATGAACGTGTATATTAAAAATTTATGGAGATTTGTGTAAACGTTTATGTCTCATTGCTTCTGAAACACAGGTCCGCATGGTTGAAGACGATTTAATGTATGGCACCTTCCTCGAGGTGTATGAGAACTATTGTGCAAGGTATGACCGAGAAGCTGATCTTCCCATTACCCTTTTCAAGGAGCAGTTGAACCAAGCTATATCCGGCCAGATCTCTCCTGAAGCTGTTGTTGATCTCCGCCTCCATGCTTATAATGACATAACCAAATCCGTTGTGCCTGAAAGCATTTTCTCCCAATACATGTATAAAATTCTTCTGAGTGGCAATCATATGTGGGCTTACAAAAAGCAATTTGCTATCCAGTTAGCACTTTCGAGTTTCATGACTTTCATGCTACAGATTGGAGGAAGGTCCCCCAATAAGATTCTATTTGCCAAGAACACTGGGAAAATATTCCAGACAGATTTCCATCCAACATATGATGCCAACGGAATGATAGAGTTCAACGAACCGGTTCCTTTCCGTTTGACGAGGAACATGCAAGCTTTTTTCTCCCATTTTGGAGTGGAAGGACTTATTGTCTCTGCAATGGCTGCTGCTGCACAGGCTGTTGCTTCACCTAAAGTGAGTTTTCATATATCAACTGCAATGCTTCATATTATGACAATTGGATTAACTAATTATATGCATCCATGTTGATGATTCTGGCCCGACTTTTGTATTGCAGCAAAGCCAGCATCTATGGCATCAATTAGCCATGTTTTTCCGTGATGAGCTCCTATCCTGGTCTTGGAAGAGACCACTTGGGATGCCCCCGGGCTCTGTTGCGGGGGGGAGTAGCATGAATCCCGCAGACTTCAAGCTTAAAGTGATCACCAATGTTGAGCATGTCATTGGGCGGATCAATGGAATATCCCCACAATTCTTCCCGGAAGAGGTAAGTTGTCCGTTATGCACTTTTCTCTTCCTTGCAACTATTCTCCTTTTAGGCGAAATTAAGGTTGATCAATGGCTAGCTAGGTTGTATTAAGCGTTATGGATTGGTTCGGGATTGGATGTACAAAAGATTGTTAGAATCATATCAAATGTTTATATATGAATGTTGATCAATGGTTGCAGGAAGAAAATGAGATGGAGCAACCACAGTCAGTGCAAAGGGGAGTCACAGAATTGGTTGAGGCTGCTTTGACACCTAGGAATTTATGCATGATG
>JAYMSZ010000980.1:0-16106 GCA_036897665.1 Pelargonium citronellum | reverse complement strand
CAAAAGAAAAAGGACCGTGACACGCCACTCGCTGCGATCCTCTGAGCCATTCATCAAAATTTTCCGGTCCGGTCCTTATCGCAAACCTCTCTCGCCACCACCACAACCATTTTTGGGATTCATCAAAATCATCAAAAAAACAGTGAAAAGTGACACTCTCTGCTCTTTACGAGCCACACCCACCTCGTCCCTGTCCCTTTCTCGCAGACCCATTTCAGCTTTTTTGATTGTATGTGACCCTATTCGTGACCCTAGCTCGGCTCTGGTTTCTCATGGCTTGCTTGAGCGATGGGAGCTGGGTCTCTCTTCCTGAGTTGCTCTCTGGAGGCTTGGCTCTGGAAGCGAAGGACTCGATCGAGGAAACGGAGTCGTTCCGGCCGGCGAAGGAGGTTTCGGGTCACCGATTGGAGAAGGTTTTTCCCATGTACGCAATGGGGCTCCAGAAACCTGGGTTCGATTTGGTTGGGTTGGTTTCGAGTTCTGGTGACTCTGTTTGGGAGGCTGTGAGGAAAGAGACCAAGCTAGAGGTACTTCACTTTGCTGTTTTGGTTCTTCTGGTTGGTTGTGGTTGTTGTTTTGGGGATTGCTAATGATGGGTTTTGGGTGGTTTAAGATTTTGGGTTTGTTTTTGGGATGTTCAAGAACTGATTTTTATTATCACATGAATTGATGAAAGAGGTCAAGCTAGAGGTACTCCACTTGGCTGTTTTGGTTTTTCTAGTCAATTGTGATTGTTGTTTTTGGGATTGCTAATGATGGGTTTTGGGTAGTTTGAGATTTTGGGTCTGTTTTTTTGGTCTGGAATGCTCAAGAACTGTTTTTTATTTTATTTTTTATGATCACATGGATTGATGATTGTTCAAGGTTCAATGGTAAATTCAAAGTACTAATCAGTCATGTATAGTTTTGAGTGAACATTTTATTCATTGTATTTTGTGGACTGATCTGTTCATTGCTGATCCAATGATTAAATTGACTGCAAAGCAGTAATTACGTATTAGTATTCAACTATGATGTCCCAAAACACAAGACTGGTTGATTATGGTTGTTGTTTTTGGGATTGGCAATGATGGGAGAGTGTCCAAGAGTGTCGCATACGTATCGGACACGGGTACATTGAGAAGAAGAGAGTGTCCGTGCATCTTATGTTTTGGAAATCATAGTTGGGTAGTAGTTTGTAATTACTTCGAACAGTTGTCTTGTTGCACCATGTAGGTTTTAGCACTGTGTTTCCTCGATCCTCATACAGAGTTAAACTTACTTGCAGGCCGACAGGGAGCCGATTTTAAGTAGCTTCCTGTATGCCAGTATTTTGTCTCATAATTGTTTGGAGCAAGCATTGGGGTTTGTTCTTGCCAATCGGCTCCAAGACGCTACACTCTTGGCAACTCAACTAATGGATATTTTTTGTGGTGTTTTAATGTGTGATAAAGGCATTCAGCATTCAATTCGCCTAGATTTGCAGGTAACATGTTTTGTATTCCATATAACAAGAATGACAATCACATCCTTTGAAGTAATTGCTCGTTACCCATTGACTAATGCCTTTTGATGCTTAAAAATGTCCCTTGACAGGCATTTAAAGACCGGGATCCGGCTTGTTTATCATATTCTTCTGCACTGTTGTATTTTAAGGTACCGCATTTGCTTCCCTTGTTTTCTTCTTTCTATGTTTTTCTTCCAGAACTCGGTGGCAATTATATTTGCTCGACTAAGTCCAAGATAAAATTGTTATTTTTCTCTATTGTTCTCTTTTTGGTCGTAGGAGGACTTATCAAATTGAAAAGGTAGTTTTAGTCATTTATTTCTTCCATAGTTATTTTTGCGAAGACTGATTTGATTCGTTAAATATTGGATTTTTTTAAGCACATATAGCTAAAAACATTAGATATGTCAATTTCACATGTCATGTTTTACTTTGTTTCTGAAGGGTTACCATTCTCTGCAAGCATATCGAGTTGCACATGCACTGTGGAACCAAGGGCGCAAAGTGTTGGCTTCGGCATTGCAAAACCGGATTAGTGAGGTAGTCTTAAACTGAATGATCTTTGATGAGCATCTATGCGTTTGTGCCTCTTCCTGTTCACCAACGGTTATTCTTGTGCAGGTTTTTGGAGTCGACATACATCCGGGTATGTCTCTTTCTTCTTCAACACTTATCATTTAATTCACAAATTTATATTGTTCGCATATTCATAAACTGTCTTATCATGTAGTTTAGCAAGACGAGCAACATCGTTTTATGTAAGAAAAAAAATGTTTAGGACCATTTTGTACGAGAGCTCAAATACTTGTACAAAACCCCACCAAGTTCAAAAGTATCAAATTTTGAAATCCTAACGCTAATGCGTTGAAACTTGGTATGGAATAACAAATCAACAATAGGTTACAAATCATAACCTGCCAAAGGCCTCCGAGAGAGATTTCATTTTCATATAGACTTTCAGATGACATTTGCAAGTTTGATTATTGTTTATTTCAGCTGCAACAATTGGCGATGAAGTATTATTGGATCATGCGACCGGTGTGGTGATCGGAGAAACTGCTGTTATAGGAAACAGAGTTTCACTAATGCATGTGAGTCAGTTTGAATCCCTCTCTTTTACTATTATCATTTGATGGACGAGTATATTGCTTACTTTTGCATCAAACTGTGAAACAGTTATATGAAAACATGGTAATTTTCTCAGATCATCTGTACTTTGAAACTCTGTTAAAACTGTGACTCGAGTCTGAAGTAAATCCTCAACTTTAAATTTTGGAAGTCATTGTTCGATGAGTTCTACTTCCATATTAATGAATCATTTCAATATAACTCAAAACCCAGTTTTTCAATGATATATGAATTCTGAGGTGGTGTATTTTTTGGCATGGACTATGGATGTTAAATATGTAATCTTATGTTATGGTATAGCTAGAGCTGGCAAATGAGCCAACAGCCCGTGGCCGTGGGCCACCAAAAGTGTTCCGATAAACATGCGGGCGTTTAGGCATGGCCCGATTCTGGTTCGTAGCCTATTTTGCATGCAAAATGAGGCGCAACCCAGTTATACTGAGCCAGGCCCGATAAAAACTTGGCGATCATGTAACAGTTTTATTTACATTTGCATATTTGTGTTTACATCTTTCATTTCAAGATGGACATACATTTACAGTTTTAGAACCGGATCTTTATCATGTAACAGGGTGTAACTTTAGGAGGAACTGGGAAAGAACTTGGCGATCGGCATCCAAAAGTCGGAGATGGTGCACTGATTGCAGCTTGCGTGACTGTACTCGGAAACATAAAAATTGGTGAAGGTGCAATGATAGCAGCTGGTTCCGTTGTTTTAAAGGATGTTCCTCCGCACAGGTGATAATAAATTTTCGATTATAATTTTTGTAATCAGTAGTCATATGAAACTAATATTCACAAAGATCTAATTGTGCTGTTCCGTGTTTGCCCCTCCCCAAAGTATGGTGGCAGGATCGCCGGCAAAGGTAATAGGATATGTGGACGAGCAAGATCCATCTCTAACCATGAAGCATGGTAAGTCGTATTGGATCAACAAACATCATAAATTTACTTTGTCATAATATTTTTATCTTGTCAAGTTTAGAGCTAGCGTGTTTGGGCTCGCACGTTTGTAATCGTGTCGTGTTACACCTCCACAACACGCACGCACGATTAAATAGCCGTGCTATGACATGCACGACATGCACGACAGGATATATTTGTAAATTAATCCTGATGACGTGCCAAATGTGGGTCATGTCGTACCAAGCGTGTTGGATAGTGTCGTGTCAAACATGTTGATTCTATCATGCATAATGTGTTGAGTTCAGTTACCGTGCTAAACATGTCGGCGGTGTCGTGTTCGTGCTCAACGGTTCAACACGATAACTATATGTGTTGTGTTCGTGTTGGATCGCGTAACATATAATCAACCTTCAGCACGACACGCACGCATGAATTAACAACCCTAGTCTTATTGCTTGCTTTTTCTTATGAATGTGCAGATGCTACCAGAGGATTTTTTGAACACGTAGCTGATAATTTTAGAGAGGGAAGATCGTCTGGTGCGTACTCTTCATTGTCCTGTGTTTTTCATTTCGTTCCATGGAAAAACCAATTAGAGTAAACTTTATATGCCAACATATCTTGGTGTTCATTGCATGTATGGTCTATTGCAGTTGACAGTTCTTTCATGAACTGAAATAAAACGTTTTTTGCAACATTTGCAACTAACATGAAACGTTTCTTTTCGCAATAACTTTACTTCAAAGAAATATACAAATATGTGTTTACTTATGCGTTCTTCATTGTCCCGTGTTTCCCATTTCGTTCCAAGAGAAAACCGATTTGAGTAAACTTTCCGCACCAACAAATTTTGTTGTTCATTGCATGAATGGTCTATCGCAGTGGACAGGTTCTTTCACGAACCGAAGTAAACGATTTTTGCAACATTTGCAACTAACAAAAAACGTTTCTTTTCGCAATAACTTTACTTCTAAGAAAGACGCACGTAGTTGGACAATGTGTTTATTTACGCGTATTGTTCCGATGATGATCTCACTTTCATGCTATACTCTTTTGGTAACACGTAATTATCTTTGCTGCAGACCCGATATCTAATCAGCAACGAAGCAACAACAGCTCTTGAGATTGCGCGTAACCGTAGGATCTTCTTTGACAATGCAGAGTCGTCTGATAATAGAAGAGTTGATGATGTATTGAATTCAGCAAATCAGCATGTTGTACACTACTTGACAAGCAAGAATAATTCAGTTGAAGCTGTGATAGATCATTTTGTGTCATTTTGTTGTTGTTTTGTTGCTTTTTTGACACCAATAGAGTGAAAGTTTGATTTTGAATAGAAAATAACCATGATTCAATATCTAAAGTTTTCAACGTACTCAACGGTCGAGTTTTTGATCGGCAGTGGTTCAATCATCTTTACTCGCATCATTTCTACTGAATGAACATAGAAAGTTAGCAGATCCAGTTTAGTTAGTTTTGTTCTTCCGTTGATTTCATCATCACTACTATCTCATCACATTTGATCCACTAGCGGAGGCTTTATTTTCATCTCGGTTTTCATTATTAGATAGTTTATGAAGGTTGCGATTTGTCTTGTTAAAAGTTGTTTAGTGGTGGATTCTGATGCGCTTGAAGTATGTAGCGGTAAAGTTGAACCCACCTGCTCGGGTTGAATAAGAAATAGGAAAAACTGTGGAAAATTGCGCTAAAAACCAAATTGTGGTTGAACAAAAAACACTTGAAGAACTTCAAATGAGGCATATAAACGGAAAAAGATTGAAGTAGAGGTCCAAATGTTTTACCACAACCAAAAAGAGAGGAAAAAAGGGCTTGAATCGGTTCAAAAAGCGACTAAAACATGAAAACAAGTCAAAAAGGTAACCATAAAAAAATTCAACCGGTGCTATGAAGACCAAGGGGAAGATAACAATGGCTCCGGGTATAAATATTTGTATTGTTATTAGATCTGCGAATAAGATATCTTATGCTTAAGCTACAACGCCGCGTTTTGTGTCAGACTTAAAAAGAGTGGGTCGGTTTATGGATGGTGTTTCAGTTTGTAATATTTGATTTATAATTAATAATAGTGTTAATTCAATCATGCTTAGCTATTTGTGGGCACTCATTTACAAACGACGACGTATCGTGTTCCGTCACCTTTGTTGAGACCTGCTACGATCTCCGTCTCTCTCCGAAACCAAAACCTCCTCGCGGAATCGAAATCCAAGAACTAGTCGCAATCGATTCTCAATTCTCTTGCTCGAAAGGTCAGCCAATTGCCAAATCTCTAATTCAATTTTCATTTCCATTCGTATATCGAAACTAATGAGATATTGAATTGCGATCATATGGATGTGAAGATTGATATGTATGAGAAAATCTCTGAAATTCTGGTGGAAGCTTGAAATTCCAGTTTCAATATACTGAGTTTTGATCATTTCCTCCGAATTATACTTTTAGAAACTACTGAGTCATTGAATTGTGCTATCTGATGGATATTAAGATTGATATGTATGAGAAGATCTCTGCAATTCTGGTGGAAGCTTGAAATTCCAGTTTCAATGTACTGAGTTTTGATCATTTCGCTCAGATTATACTTTTCGAAACTACTGAGTCATTGAAATTGCTATCTGATGGATTTTAAGATTGATATTGCAATTCTGGTGGAAGCTTGAAATTCTAGTTTGAGTGTACTGAGTTTTGTTCAATTGCCATTGTTCGCTCAGATAAGAATTTTCTGAAGCAAGCTTGAATTTGGATAATCTAATGATGCAGATCCTACTTGATATGAATTTTTGAACCTATTTCTTCATTTTTGTTATGAATTGTGAACTAAGCATTTGTGAAATTCATGCATATAACTTGACACTTCAATGGTTTTAGTTGCATTGATAACTTAATTTTAATCAAGTACTGCACATACACATTTAACATGGTTTATTTTGCTTCTGCTGCTTCTGGTCCTTAATGATTTGTAGCAATGAAGCAACGTCGTGATATTTAATTCATTTCATGAGGCTGTCCCAGCAAATTTTTATTAATGCAGGAATTAAGTTGATTCCAGAGGGTGTATAATGTCGATAGAGGAAATTGATGTTGGTGACATGATGGAAAGTCGAGTAGAGGATGGTTTGAAGCCTGAAAAACAGTTGCCGATCCCGTACAGTGAAAGTAACGGAAATCTTGGGGAGAGAAATGGGTTGCATGATGGCCACTCTCGTGTAGATGATATGCATGATGAAAAGCTTCTTCAGATGCTTCTTGAGTTCAAATTCGAGAATGAATTCTTCAAGTCTCAGTATGAGGGTTTTAAAAGTTTGGAATTGGAAAAGGCGAGTGGACAGCTAGGTGGGGAATCTGGGGACGTAAAAGAACTCCATGAAAGGATAGAATTGTTGAATAAAGAACTTTCTGTAGAAAGACAAACACGCGGCGCAGCAGAGGAGGCTCTGAGGCATCTACAGACAGCATACTCAGAGGCAGATTCAAGGGCCCAAGAGCTTTCTGCTAACCTTGCTGAAGGTCAGATTTATTTGGTTTATGTTTGTTCCTTTCAGGGTTTTCTCAACGTGCCATGTTTAGCTCCACAACTTTTCATTGTTGTTAAATTTCTACCTTCCGCTATTAATGTATCACTGTCCTCAGAATTCAGGCATGCCTTCTTAAGTTAACTATCTCTGGGTAAAGTACGTGAGTTGGAGGACAGAAATTTTCCTTGAAAGCAACTTAAAAAACCAACAAGAATTTGCCATTGCAATTTGCATGTTCTATGTGAATATTCTCAGAATGGCTTTTTATGAACATGTTATCTATTCTTAGCCTGAAAATTTGGCATGGTTTCTTTTGATAGCTCAACAGAAGTTCGACCAAGAAATAAAAAAACGTGAAGAGAAATACTTGGAGCTCGATACCAAGTTTACCAGGCTTCACAAACGTGCAAAACAGCGTATTCAGGAGGTTCAAAAGGTAAGTTCCTTTCCCCCCTTGGTTTACCTCATGATGTTATTTCACATAGTGCTATGATTCAAATGTACTACTACAGAATGTTGGACTTTATGTCAGTAATCTGGTTCTACCATTTGGTTTTGCTTGAAGTCTGTGTCTATTATGGTCAGGACTGGTTTTATATATAGACAAGAAGCAGCTCTTGCAGAATGTTAGTTACTGCATCCCGTCGTAAAGCATCCTGTACTATAAATAGGCAACTTCTATGGCATGGCAATCTTTCAGGAAAAAAAGTTCTAGGGATAGATTGGTTCATTTATATATCCTGCCAACTTAGACCTCTGTTGTTTACATATTCTAAATGTATTATGTTCTCTTAGATCACTGAAATGACATTCTTAGGCCAATATCAAGTTTTTTGCCACTCAAATTTGACATTGATGCTGTTCTCCATGTAGCAATTTTACTCAATGGTCTGTCAAGGAACTTGCCCTTTTACGTAGGTAAGTGTATATATTTCATGCATAAAGTTGAATAGGAAAGTAAGGAAAATAAACTTCATTTATGATGAAAGGCCACATTTAGGAGTTGGTACATTTTGGCAAATCCCATTTTGTTGAGTTTCCCCAAGGTCCACATGTTTAATGCATGTTACAAGTTATTGAGTCAAAATTTAGTATGTTTACCAATTGGCTTTCAAGTGGATCGATAAAGAATAAGAAAATACTTAGTGCTTTCATTGTAACTTTTAACCATATTTTGATTGTCTATAAGTACAACAAATGTAATGTTCTCATTTGTTCTGCTGCCATGCTTCTTCACATTATACACAAACTCTATGAGCTGTCTCTCTCGGTGTTTGCTTAACAGTTAATATCTGTATATGGAAACTCTCATTTGCAGTTAAATGATGACCTTGAATCCCGATTTCGTGATGTTAGTGAAAAAGCTGAGAGAGCATCATCCCAACAGTCAGTATTACAGCAAGAGCTGGAGCGCACACGGCAGCAGTCAAATGAAGCGTTGAAAGCAATGGATGTGGAGAGGCAACAATTACGAAGTGCAAACAATAAGTAAAATCTCTTACCTTTCCAAACAGGACCAGCTAGTACATAGACTTGGATTCTTTGATTATAAGATGATTTATATGCACCATTATTCATCTTTCTATTGAATTGTATGCTGGGTTAGGTTCGCCTGAAAGTCTTTAATAACTTGCATAATTATCCATTTAGCCAAAAACGAAAACATGATGCATGTAGAATTGCACATGGATTTATTAAGGTATACTTATACTGAGTCGGTTTCCTAATAATCAATGATCTCATTGTTCGTGGTGCAATTTGTTTTTATTCTTAGGTATTGTAGTGACAGACTATGGATTATTTAATTTTACTTTACCCATTGCAAAACATAACTAGCAGAAATCTTAGTTTGTAATTAGATGAAAGTGTTATGTGGGCATTTTTTAACTGGCTTGGACAACGTCCTGCATATTATCATCTCCTATTGTAGCCATATCAAGGGGATTTCTCCTTAGTTGATTTAAACTATATCATGTAACAGTCGTAATACCCCACCGGCCCACCTATACTCTTGTATCATGTTTCATCAGTGTAGTTGGAGGGTCAATTATGAATTTAATCCTTTTTTTAATTTTACTATCATGTATATATTTTTCATAATTATAACAATGTTAGTGACATCCAGACTTCGTGACAACATTGAAGAACTGCGTCATTCATTAGAACCTAAAGAGAATGCAATTCATACTCTGCAACAATCTGTTCTGGAGAAAGAGCAGGTATTAATTATAGATGATCATCTTGCTCGTCTTCATTGTATATGTCAGATTGCAGTTTTTGGAGAATCTAGGCATGGCTTTCCAACTTTGATATGTTATATGGTGACCCCTTCTATGTTTACTTTTGTGCTTAGACATAGAATACAAGTATCGCCGTATGTTTGTCGATGTAATCATCAATGCCTTATGTGCTACTTTTTCATGTTATGAGCTAGGTAATGTAAGTGAGAATCTGAGATATACTTTAATGTCTTAACTTTTATGTGTTAGGTGCTGCACAATCAATTTGGTCAAAGTAATACTAGATCCTTGTGTTTCATCAGTTTAGTAATTAGATCGAGTAGACCAACTTGTGGTTTATGGGTTTAATTCATTGCCTATGTCACAGCTGTTGGAAGATATGCGAGGGTTACTGCAAGCTGCTGATGAAAAAAGGCAAGCTTCAATAGCTGAGCTCTCTGCTAAACATCAGAAGGTAACACTTGCACTTGATGCCTAAGCTTTGCTTCTTTAATTATATAATAGTACTTTAGCTTCAATCTTGTCTCTGTTTTTTGCATTAGATAGTTGAGAATCTGGAAGCCCAAATTGCTGATGCATTTTCTGATAGAAATAAAGCTACTGAAACCATTTCTTCACTGCAGGTGAGCTTTTATATTGTATGGTTTGCTTGGTGTTTGGCACATTTAGGTCATTAATTGTGGTCCAAAGGCTTCCTTTGCAACTTGTTGAAATGCAAAACAATAGGAAAAAAAAAAGAGGAGCTGCAGGTCTTTGTGATTTTCATTTATATCTTTGCCACTTTTGCTTTGTTTTACTCTTTTTCAACGATTATAGCTTAGAGCTTCTGAATGCTACAGACATGTCCATTTTTATTCATTAAACGTAGTGATAAGAAATTAGCCGTGCAGGTGTTACTTGCCCAGAAAGAGTCTAAGATTGCAGAGATGGATATAGCTTCAACAGGTGAAGCGGCAAGGCTTAGAGCTGTTGTAGAATCTGTAAAAGGAGAGCTTCTTCATCTGGAACGTGAGCATGTATGAGTTCTAACTTAAATGTCCATAATTTCTATAAGGACCTTTGTGATATATACTTCTTTTCAATTTCTTTTACTTGGATTTACTGACCGTGGTGGCAAACTATCACATATATTTGGTTATTTTGTATGTTTGATTCAATAGATTTGGCACTAGTAGTTCTGATTTAAATGGAAACAATAAGTGTGCCTGAGGGAATCAAGTGAACTGTCTAAATCAATGGATGCCTATTTGTATTTTGGTTGGCTAGGAAGCATATTTTAGGTCTTTTAGAAGGAAGCATAGGATATGATCATATGAGTATGTATAGATTCACAGGTGATCTGCATTAGCTACAATTTGGGTTATGTATAGGCTGAAACTGTTTGGAAAAGACTGCTAGAATTTAAGAGCATCAAGGGATGTATTTCGGTTTAACAAAACACATGGCATGTAATTGTTTCTTCTATCTGTTTGGTATCCGTGCTGATATTTGCATGTGTACCCATGTGTGTCCGCAATGATTATGAACATTTTTTTTTACCATGTTACATAATCCAGAATTGAAGCTGCGGATCCTATTATTCACATCTTACTTTAGCTATTTTAAATGTGTATTGTTTGAGTGCTTATTTATATTAATCATTAATACATACAGGAGAAAGAAAAGGAAAGTTGGGAAGCTGCCTCCCAGGCTCTCAAAACTAAACTGGAAGTTGCTGAAAGTAACTGCATACGTGCAGAAATTGAAGCCGCTAAAATGAGAAGTATCATAATACTCCTTGATGAAACTTCATATTTTATTTCAATGAGTGAAATGTGACCGTGACCATTCAATCTCTTTAAATTGGGCAGGTAAGCTGGAATCAGAACTGTCTGTGCAAACCCGGCTGCTAAGGGCAAGAGTCGCCGAATTAATTACTGCCAGGGAGGAGGTAATTTACTATCGTCATTCCATGAGGTTAAATTTGGAAGTCAAGACCCTTACTATTGAGCTTAGTTGGGAGTTGCCATCCCTTGGAACTTGCATTGCCTTTTTCTTGATTAATTTATTTCAGTTTGTGATCATAATAACTATGAACCATTTAGCGGGCCTTGAAACAATGATGCAGCTTGTGATGTGATTGAGGGTTGCCTATGACTTCTTGGTAACATCTGGAGGCGCACACACACCTTTACTGCGAACATCTGTATTGTGATATTTCAAATACTTAAATGCCTCATTCAGTCTTCATGTGTTCTCGCAGATCAGCCGTCTTGAAAGTGAATTTTCATCTTACAAGGTCCGTGCTCATGCACTTCTCCAGAAAAAAGATGCAGAAATAACAGAAGCAAAAGACAACAAACAACTTAATGCTCTTGAGGAAGCACTAAAAGTATGTACACTTGTCTGCATCTTATTGTATGTAGAAACTTCAACTAAATATATAGGAGATATGGGACTTCTTTCCGATCAAGATTCTTTTTTCTTTTAGGAGGCTGAAAAAGAAGTATTGTCTATATCTGAAGAAAGAGATACAGCCCTTCGAAATCTTCAGGATGCTTTTGCAAACCATGAGAAAGATCTTGAAGAAAGGTAGCCTATTTAAATGGATGTTCCTCATTTTATTTTGCAAATAGTCTATATTAGTATGTTTATTTGTTTCATTTACTTAGAATACCTTTACACATTCTTTTGGAAAACATATTGTCTGCAAATGTATAACGCAGTTACAACTTTTTCTAAATCCACATTTATCTTAGAGATGCAGCTTTAAATAATGCCAAGCAACAGATTAAAAGCATTGACTCAAAGCTTAATTCTGCTATTGGTCGCAACCAATCAGAGAAAAAAGCTTGGGAAACAAACCTCCAAAATTTGGAAGAGACATGGCGATGTAATATATTGATCCTCAACTGAATGATGTGTTAGAATGCAAAGAGATTGATATTTGAAATAACAATACTAAGTATGCAGTGAGATGTGAGGCACTAAAGGCTCAAAATGAAGTCTCATCTTGGCAAGATCTGCAAATGCAAAGCCAATTTGAAGAACTCAAACTGCAGTATAAAAGCTTGAAGGTACCTTGTGTTTTGCTGTAGTCTTTTGGTTCGAATAACTAACAATTACTACCGCTAACTGGATTTATACTGTAGGAGGACCATGATTCATTTCGTGATCTTGCTGACAGAATGATTGAGGAGAAGGACAAGGAGATAATGAAACTTTTAGATGTAAATGTTAATCTCAAGCGCTCTATAGATTTGAGACCGCTAGTAATATCCTCTCGGTTTTCCCTCTAGTCATTTATAGTCTTGAATAATCATTATTGTTGTATGACTTTCCAATAACCAGTATATTGGTTTTCATGTGTGCTCCCTGGCTGATAAAAATGGTGCTTGATTTCAGGATGATAATGGCGATACAGGTATGGGACATCTTCCAGCAAGTAACAACACTTTCAATGTCTTCTATAGATACAAGTTGGAACTTATTTCATATTATTAGTAAGCAGCGGTCCAACATTTTTTCTTCTTTCCTTTCAGACCTACAAGAACAGGATGCATCTAACTTAGATACCTCTTTGGCAGAGCAGCAGATTCTGGTACATAGTGTTTTACTTTTACAAGTTTCCTGTTATGTAGTCAATCCTTGATAGTTCACATAAAAGAACATCCAAAAGATCTAATATGATATTTACCAAAGAGCAATTAGAAGCAGAGTGGCACAGCTCAGATCCAATTGTGAGTGTTGAACATTTGATTGATTACACTAACAATATTTATTTGAAATTCCAGCTTTTGGCTAGGCAACAAGCCCAGAGAGAGGAAGAGCTAGCACAGTCACAGCGACACATATTAGCCCTTCAAGTATGTTACACCAAACTTATAACATATTTGTTTCTCTATACTAAATTTTCTGATACTTATTATGCTTCAGGAGGAAATTGAGGAACTTGAACGTGAAAATCGTCTTCATAGCCAACAGGTAGAGGGAGTTTTTATTCTCTGCTGATGTTATATATCTTTGTACTGTTACTGCCAGTCGAGCAGCAGCTTTTATAAGTAACTAAATGGAAATGGAACATAGTAATCGATGGCATTATTGAGAAATTGAAGCTAGCACCGAGGACAAGTTGAGAGGAAATTTAGTTAGATCATCCAACTATGACTCCACAAATCAGTAAGTCGATTTTGACAATTTGCATAACACGTGATTGTGATGAAATTGATCTATAGATGATAAGATGGAAACCGAAAATGTTCCTCCAAGTGAGTAGAAGACATTATGGCCTATGAGTATGACCTTTAGATAGAGCTGAGTGTCATAAAAAAGTTGTTTTGTCTATGAACAATTGACAAGCTAAAAACCTTGAACCAACTTGTTTTGTCCATCTGCACTTGAAATAGGACGTGTCTGAACAAGATGGATATATATTCTCATCTTACTCTTTCTTTGAACTTCATGGTTATATTGTAATTATAATTTTTACATCATTTTCTAAAGGGTTTAACCGTGCTCATTTTTGTCTCCGGGTATTGTAATTATGCTACTAAGTTTTCATTTCTTTTGATATGTAACATTTTGGGTGCAGCAAAGTATGTTGAAGGTCGAGCTGCGCAACATGGAAAGATCGCAGAAGCGGGAAGGAGTAGATATGACATACCTGAAAAATGTCATCTTAAAGCTTCTTGAAACAGGTACCAATATTGTAATATATATAAATTGACTGCTTGAATTGCAATATCTTGTTTTTATGAACTCTGATGAACATTTTCTTAACAGGCGAAGTAGAGGCCTTGTTACCGGTGGTTGGAATGCTTCTTCAATTCAGTCCCGAAGAGGTGAGAAACTCTAATTTTTTTAGCTCTGATGAACATTATTCTAATTTTTTGCTAGGCGTGACTATGTAAATTGAATGCACTAATAGAACAAATTTATGTTATTATTATTGAATGTATTCTTAGCGTGTCGTCGTATCCATAAACTACTACAGAACTTTTTTTGGAGATGGTATTATGGTTGTAACTACTGTACCATTTTATATGGAAATGCAGATTCAGAAGTGTCAACAAGCCTACCAAGACTCAACAGATGCTCAACAAAGTCCAGCGAGTGAAGGTTCGGGTTCAGGTTCACTTTTCTCAACGTTCTCGTTTTCATAAGCACAACCCGAAAGGGAAGGAGCTAATAGATTATAGATTCCATTCTTTTCATAAGATGGGTCAGATGTGAAAACATGTATTCTTTTTGTAACTCTAAATCATTGAGCTCTCTTCAGCTATTGTAAATTTCAACTATACATAACCATTTTATAGAGCAAGAGAGGGTGCGGGAAAAATCAGCATTCTGCAACTAATCTTTGTTTTTTGGAAGTCACTCAGTTGTAAAACAAGCCAATCTTTCTATTTGGCCATATGCACAAATTGTTAATTGTATTAACTATATTTGTTCTTCTTTATTGGATTGGACCGAAAATTTGATTTAACGATTTAGTCCGGATAGAATTTTGACCCAACTCTGATCGGTTTGATTATGTATGTTTCCGACAAAATTGCAGATACTATTGACTCAAAGCAAATGAGTACCTAAAACTTGCAAATAACGAATTAATCATTTTGTTCGACAATACTCATTTTACCCTTGTGTTTATTGTTGTTCTGCTGCATCCAATTTTCGAGTTGCTTTTTAAGTTGGGCATTTCAAATTCTCATGCTCGGACAACTTCAAAGAGAAATATTTTTTGGAACATATTGAAACTACTTTGATCTCATAGAAAATTACAGTGACAAACATATATATAGTTGGTTCTCTTAAACACATAATTTTTATTCATAGAAACAGTAAATACAAGTTTCTCTCTCAATATGCAACTCAAGTTGAAGTTGCTGGATCATGAAAATTAGTAGTCACTGTAAAATTATGCTATGGTAGAGACTTGTTGTCTAGTAGAAAATGTGCTGGTTCATGTTTTGCAATGTAGCCAAATTTTGATGTGCAGTACTTTCTGTACACTCCTGTTAGCCTCCCTGTTCCTGCTTCTTTGTGGAAACCAACCATCAACCTTGAACATTCTCTGCACATCAACCGAAACACCAATAATTACTACTTTGCCATTACGGGAGGTCATTTGGGTCAAGACCCGTAACGCGACATGAACACTAACCATATATTTAACCGTGTCATGCTAAACCCAATACTAACCCACCCGTTTGAGGCTACAATTGATCTAATATATCAAACCGTATAGTGTTGCATCAACCCGCTCTTCTAAATGGTTTGGGTTCGACTTGTCACATTTAATAGAATAATGAACTTTCAACACGACACGCAAACATGAAATGCAGAGCCTTTTAACCATTATGAAAAACATTTTGATGTTGAAGATTTTATATGGAAGAAAAAGACTCACAGGAGGTTGTCTTCCGAGTAGGTGCTATGCCACTCACAGGTCTTGCTCCACTTCCTGAAGCCGTATAGAGTGCAATGAGCTGTGTAAACGGCGGCTGCCGCCAGCAGAGAGGGTGGATATTTCAGCATCTCACACTCCACAAGAGAGAGCTCAATCAAGAAATTGGACAGTAGCTCAAGCTGTGTTCATGTTATGTTCAACATCGTCATTAAAAGTTCAGATTGTGTGAAAATTGCTACTTGGTACTAAGAAGAAACCAACCTTGTTGTCAGATTCAGCAGCCTTGAGGAACCTTTGCATGAAAACATATGGAGTTGGGTATGACATGTTGAATTGCAATGTGTTGAGCATCAACCTCTCCTACAAGAAATTAAGAGAGTTCAATCAACTGAAAAGAAAAGGAATATGTTTCAAAATACTCCCCTTCG
>JAYMSZ010000979.1:0-16114 GCA_036897665.1 Pelargonium citronellum | reverse complement strand
TATACACCACCATTAAAAACAATCCTACAAACCACAAACAAGTCAACACAACCAAACCCATCACCACCGGAATCGCCTCCGGCCAATCTCCGGCGCCGATCATCACCATCCTCATCCCTACATACACAACCAAACCAAGAACAACCAGAAGAGTATTCAAGAAAACCCCATGAACCCACATCTCCAATCCCTTAACAAGCTCTCTACCTTTTCTCATAGCACCAAAACCATATGTATCCTCTAGCACCGAAACAACAAGCCCCATGATCCATTCAACTGAGAAGCAAAAACAGATAAGAAATCCACCGGAAAAAAGGATCGAGACGACATCAAAGGCAGCAATCGAGCTCTCGTTGAACAGAATATTCAGAGCTAAAAAGAAGGGTGATCCATAAGTTGTAAAAAAGTTGTAGAATGTGAAATAAAAGAAGAGGAAACAAACGCAGGCAATAGTAGCGAGAGGCTTTTTCCATGTTCTTGACGTTAAGAGCAGCAAGTTCTTGAAGGGCAAGGTGTTGCCGCCGGAATATGCTATTGCGGATTGAACAACGGTCGCTGCGGCGAACAAGGACCAAGAAGCGGCGTTTATTAGAAGAAAGATCCATTTAAGGTAGCTCATGAAACTTGCACCGGTTTTGTTGAGGACGAGGAGGTTGAAGAGGTAGCAGAGAGAGTAGGTTATGGGAGTTATTGGGATGGAGATGACCATAACTTTTCCGGTTATGCACAATACTTTTGCGGATTCTAGTAGGATGCCACGGAAATCAACAAGCATACGAATCAATTCCATGGCTGAGAGAGAGAGGAATATTAATTGGAATATGAAAATTTACAAGTGAAGGGCGTGTGAATATGAGTGATGATCATTCCCATAAGCACGATCTTAATACAGTGTAGATCGCTGATTAGTCCAACTATATCGTTCTAATCTTGGTTGCATGTTAAAAAGTCGCAAGGTTTAATAAATATCTAGGAGAAAATAAAAAAGTATTCAATATTTCAAAATGCTCACCTTATATCATGAAAATCCATACATATGTATATAATAATTGGTGAGAATTGATATGGTGGTGACAACTCATCATTTTTCTTCCAAAGAAGCAATTTTAGAGCTCCAAGAATATTAATTATTCAAATATGACTTTTGGTTACCCAAATTTCTCTTAACTAATAACTTTTAATCTATAATATTCACTATGACAATTAGTAAAGAACATAATAATAATCTATTACTATATATAAAGCAGCAACAAAACTGCCACATGTCATTTTCTCAATTTTTTACAATTTTATTAGTTTTGGTTAAATGATTTCTTGAAAAAAGAAAAACAATCTATTACTATATATCACACACAACAATAACCACCCACTTATTCTGCAACCGGAAAAAAATGAAACAAATACTAATATACATTACAAAACAAAATATGTCATCCATTTTATAGCTACAAATAATTATCCACTAATCCTGTAAATAATTATCAACATTATGAAAAAACAATATAAAATTATTTTATAGCTACAAATACCTACCCACTAATCCTGCAAACAATTATCAACATTATAAAGACCAAGTATTGTTTTAATACTCACTTGCTCCTGCAAACAATAAAATTAAAATTAATTATCAATATATATTACAATATTTTTAGATAACTGAAAAACATAATATGCTACTCAATAACCACCCACTACTCCTTATTTTTTGGATGCAAAGAACCCACATTCTAACCTGCACACACGAAATCAACCATTCAATACAATTTTCATTTACAAATTAGTTATTTCACATCACCTACATAAGTTGTACACTTTCTGCTTACTACACTTATTCAACATCCAAGTTTATTGTAATTCTATTTCACCAAAGCAAGTGCATGCAAAATCTAATTGCTGAAGAAAATTGGTATTGTCAATTCATTGTATTCTTTTCTTTCCAGTTCTGTATTTTGTTGTTATTATTTTCCTATGTTAGTATCATCTTCATTTTTTTTATTCTTCTTCAAATTAACTTAATATTTCTTATTAGTGCAAGATGTCTAGAAAGTACGACTTCCTTCAAAATGTTGGCACGAACAAAGACAATTGGACAATAAAAGTCAGAATCACAAGGTTATGGAAAATGCCAAATGCGAACAAAGGGGGATACTATAATATGAATATGGTGTTATTGGATGAAAAGGTATTAAGTTGTGTTCTATTTTGTAGATTTTGTTTTTAAATGTTACGTATTAGGAATGTTGAGTTACTATTTTTATGCATCAATAGGATACAAGTATTGAAGCTCAAGTTAAAGAGTCTTATGTTATCAAATTCATGGATCAATTGGAGGAGGGTAAAACATATGTTATTCAGAATTTTAATGTGGCAAAAAATGGTGGATCTTACAGGGCATCTAAGCATCCATGCAAGTTAAATTTTATTTACAAAACATGCGTGAAGGAGATTGATTATCCGCAGATAAAAGATCAATTATTTTTTTTCACTCCATTTGAAGATATTTTATCTGCTAAAGTGGACAACAGCTTTTTAATCGGTTAGTTTAACATTCAATATTAAATTTTATTGTATATAATACATAAATGATTAATAATTTAGCAGTCTAATTTTTTATTTGAATTTTTTTTGGCAAGATGTAATTGGGGAAGTGACGCACATCGGTGAAATGGTGTTCAATTGCAAAAATGGAAAGGAAACCAAAAGAGTAACCATAGATTTGACAGATGAAAAGTAAGTAAAAATTTGTAATGCATGTATTTGTTGTCTTAATATTTAACCTATAAGTGTCTTTTACTTTCATGCAATCATTTAGTTAATGTTTTTTTAATAATCTACATGCACATGGCAGCATATCTGTTAGTCTTCTTAAATTGATAATGAAGTTTTGTCAGACAAAATTTTAAAGTTTTGAGAATGCTTTAATAATTGATTTTCAATTTCTTTAAAATGCTTTTTTTTATGGATTCAATATATTTGAATTGTTGTTGTAAGGAAAAATATGGTTCAATGCACATTTTGGGATGATTATGCTATGGACATAGCATCTTTCACCACTTTGAGTCGAGTTCCAATAGTTATCATTCTCCAATATGCAAAGATCAAAGAGTGGAGAGGTAAAGTGTATATTTTCAAAAGAGTTATTTCATAACCTTATCATGTTTATTGTTTATAGCTATTGTTCATTTTTATTGTAAAGGTGATGTAAGTATATCCAATACGATGCATTGTTCAAGACTATTGCACGACGATGAAGTTGCTGAAATCGCAAATTTTAAGCAAAGGTCAGTATTTATTACCTTAAAATGTATAATGCATTTTGTGTTTAAAAAATGAATAATGCATTTGGAGTCTGAGTCTTAGACAGAGACTGCATATTCTCAATCTATTTTTCCTATTAGTTATTTGTAATTAGTTATTTCATTTACATATTAGTTATTTTACATTTGGAGTCTGAATTAGGTTGCAAAGTGAAAACATGTACTGCTAATGTTTATGTTTATATAAGAAAATGTATAATGCATTTTTAATTTAAAAAATGGACAGCCTTAAGTTGGATCGAGGCGATTCGAATAGTTTGAGCCTATTTTCAAACAACAATCAATCAAGTTCATCAGATGATTTCAGCCAAAACTGCAAAAAGACAACATTGGAAGAAATTCGAGAGGCAACTAAGGTATTTTGAATAATTATATTTTACTTTCAATGCATTTTTAATTTTTTATTATCATTATTAGTTTAATCTGTTTTCTTAGCTTCTGCTCTTTACTCCATAAATAAAAAAACAAAACAAAACTTTTGTACTTTACCCTTAGTCAAGAATTAATGCAATATAGAAGGTTTATTAAAAAAAAAATTCTCTCCAAATCAATGACTAGATACCTCTCTTTAAAAGTTTTTCAGAGATCTCTACAAGATAATATTAGCTATAAAAAGTCTTCAATTACATACATATATGTGAAACGCGACAAAGAAATATTTCTAGGGTGCTCTATTATTTTATAAATAATTAATTTATGTGTGTGATGTGTTTACTTAGGAGTGTTTGTGTGCTGTTGTGGCAACCGTTCTATGTGTCGAACCAAAAAACAGTTGGTATTACACATCATGCAACAAATGCAAAACAAAAGTGGTTATGGAGGACAACCAATATTGGTGCAAGAAATGTGTAGAAATGACCAATTATGTTATCCCAAGGTATGTCTTTTGTATTATCAAAAACTGTTTTGGTTATTTAATTTTAGATTGTTAATGTTTTTCAATTATTTTATAAAAAAACTGACATATAACTATTTGAAAAAATTAGATACAAAATTCAAATCCGTGTTATGGATCAAACTTCAAGTGCATCGTTTGTTTTGTTCGATCGTGAAGCATTTCAAATTATTGGTAAAAGTGCATTGGATTTAAAAGCAAGTCAAATTGAGGTAATAAATATTTTTTTTCCATAAAATGTTCATATTAAATATTTTATACTAAATGTAATTTCTCATTCTTTCTCATTAATACTATATATATATTCATAGGTTGATGACTCTGAAAGTTTGCCCACACCACTGAATCTTTTGGTGGACAAGACATTTGTTTTCAAGATTAAACTGACAGACTACAACCTTAATCATGATAATTCAACCTATACTGTTTTGAAAATATCTGATGATGCTACATTGGTTCAAGAGTTTAAGAAGAATGATGGAGATGATGTGGTAAAATCAGAATTAATTTATTTGCAACTTTGTATTGTTAATATTTTTAAACAATTCAAAATTTCACAAAACATATTATTATATGCATATTGTCATTTCAGGAACCCGCAATTAGTATATTGGAGGAAGATTTTGACAATTCTACCACACCGACAAGCAGCAAGACAAAGCATGTCATAGATGTAGAAGATGAATTTTCAGCAATCAAATATCTAAACAAGAAGATAAAGATTGAGAAGGAAGAATAGTTTGTTTTTTAATTATCAAGTGCTGAACATATATATTTCCCTACTTATAATTAGTTGTGAACTTTTGTTCTTTATTTTTGAACCACTTTGTTTCATATTTATATAGTTTACAATGTTTGTGTGTGTTTTTTAATTTAGTTTTATTTCTTATTCATATTGTTTACATTCCATTTTTTTTAAGTGTTTGATAGAGAAAGAGAAAATGACATGCATGCTCAAGAACAAATAATTAAAAATCCAATAACAGTATTGGTAGATTGTATTAAAGACATAATGATTAATTAATTAACTTAATAAAAGAATCAAATAATACCTGCCAACCAACACCACCTCGGCTGAGAATTGAAGATAACATATGAATTGCATTTGAATTCCTTGCCACTGCTATAAAAGCAACAGTGGACTGATTATGTCATAAAAAATGTAAGCATGCATTAGAAAACAAGGCTCAAACTCAAAGAAAAATTAATAGATTTGTGACAAAATGAGAGAGAGAATAATATAAAAGCTATTTTTAAATTACTTAAGTAACCTGCTCAAGTGTAGCATGTCAATGTGCTAGATCAACCAAAGAATGCAAGAGTCAAGTACCTCAATCATACTAAGACCAAATGAAAGAGGACAAACAAAATTAAATTCATTAAACCAAGTAGGCACTCTGCAGTAAGGCCATTAATTGAAAGCAAGCAAGTTACAGAAATTGATATGCACACAGAAAAAAGCAAGTTCACGAGAGCAACATCAATTCAACACAACATACTCGAGACCAACTCAAACACAAAACTTTAACAGAAACCCAATCGGAGTAAGACTACAGTGTATGCTAAATTGTTTTCACAAACCTGCAATTTTATTAGTTATGTTTTCACATAATAATGGTGATTGTTTAATAGTTATGTTTTCACATAACTAAACTCTGACAAATCTGCAAACATCGCTGCAGCGTATGCTAGAGATGCTGCAGCTTCTTGGCATTCCTTAGGACACTCCCTGTAAAGAAAAAAAAATGAAAAATGTGATAAAACCAATACAGCATGTGATCATGTCTTAAATTGCCGTCTTTCCTTTTTCAGTAAGTCGGATTTCGGATATGATTGAATTGTCAATAGTATCCTTAACATTAGATATAGATGTGATAAAGAATATTTGGCTTCTCTTTCCATTTAATTAAACTACTATCTATCAATTTTGTGGCTGTCAGAGTAATTAATTTTGGCATTATGCAGTCAAGCATTACAGATCTTAAACAAAACACAACATGTGGATTCAAACTTGACAGATAAAATGATTTTTCTGGTGTCTAGAAGGAACAAATATTTATGTAGATCCAGTTCAAAGCACGTGTTTAATTAGAACATCACATATGTGTTTTAGCTTAGAAAAGTAGGTGAATGATTTGCCAAGTAAAGAATTTGTTTTATGGATTAAAGGTATATCTAAAAGATGTGGCCAACCAAAATCAAAAGCAAACTTTTAGAGACATAACCAAATAAAAATATGTATTTGTAACATTAGACTCCAATTGTAATGAATGCTTCATGCCAAAATCCAATTTGCAACCTAAATCACACTCACCACAGACAGCAACAATACATTTCAAATTCAAAACATTTTATTCCATGTGTGTAGTTCAAATTTTATTCTACATTTAAACTCCAATTTTATGTGACTAATATAAGACAAATACAAGTAACAGTGATCACTTTGTGAACAGTAATAGTCAATGACATTTATGCAGTAGCTACAAACTAATGTATTGACAATTTTACATTAAATAGAACTGCAACACTAAAAAAAATATACACATATATGTAAAATAAATAAATGCTCCTCATTGTATGGCTTTATGGGTGTGAATAACCGTCCAAACTCAGTATTTTATCAGTAAGTGGGGTTGCAGTTACATCCCATGACACCACTTCATGCAATCAAATTTCATTCCAGAGGAGTATTTAAATAGCAATCAATAGATGAACACTTCATAAAAATTTGCAAGTCCAAAAAGAAACTATTGTGGGCAAAATAATATACCTGTTATTTGCTTCAACGTCTGTCCCCGTGCCCTCTTTCATTAGCTGCAAGTCAAAGCAAAAGATACTTGCTTTTCATAACCACCAGTTCAACAGAATTTCCACTACTTCTTTTGAAGACACACGGTTTTTTATTTTAAACTTCATATGGTTGGAAAAGAAATAAAATTTAATCAAGTTTGAGTTGTTAAATATTGTTCTCATACAAATCAGAGCAAATTTATTTTAAAAAAATTATTTTTAATCAATTAAACACGTATTAGTTCATGAGATTTACTAAATGGTCCAGTTCACCATAGCGTTTCTCCATCACCAACAAAATTGATCAGTTTAAGCGACAAAAAACAAAAATGACATGCAGATTTTCATAAACAAATCTTGATCTAAAAATCAAAACCCTAGATTCTGCGATTTAATATTTTTTTACCAAAAACATAATACATGAGATGGAGAGAGCAAGAGACTGCGATTGAGTTGAGATCGAATTGATATATGATGAGAAACAAACCTTTAGAGACGATGTTTTTATAGTTTAGCTACTATCCGATTCGTGAACAGTGATCGGTGAGCGGCGTGAAGTGAGTGGTGGTGTTGAGTGATGAGAGTCTGATAGAGTGGCAGTGATATCCAGTAAGTTATTATGATGAAGAAGATAAATGATATCCAGATCTAGAACATTTCATTTTCTTTAATTTTATAAAAGTAAAATAATAAAATAGAAGAGATTATTGGAAGAAGATATTGGCAATGAAGCAACACGTGAAGTATATGTGGCAATCTGGGACTTTCTAGAAAATTGTCATTACTTTTTTCTTTCTTTATTATTTTTGAAAACAATAAAAGGTAAAAATATCTCTTGGACTATTTGATTTTGAGTTTTAAGACGTAACATTTGATATTTTTATATGCTTAATTATTATATGATATTTTTGAGATGTAATCTTTATAAATATATTATATGTGAATATATTTTGAAATTATTATTAATCTTGCTATTTAAATATTTAAAATTTAACTAATAATATTTATAAAAAAATTGAAAAAATATTTTTAAATTGATAAATTATTTTTATATTCGTATTTTGATGTTTATTATTTATTGTGTCAATTTAGATGGATGATAATAACACATTTACTGACACCGATTGTGATTTACAAAGTCGAGTAGCACGAATGAAAAGGAAGAACAAACTGATAGAAAAACGAGAATCCGCAAAAAAAAATAAGCACAATGACATTAGAAAAGGTAATTATATTACAATTTTTCTTTATTAATTATTGTACTACATGATATTTTGAGATGTATACAATTGTTATTTTATTTTATGTTATTCAATCAATTAATTAGACAATGTATTTCAGTCGTTGGAATTTTTTTAAAACTACATTTATTGTTATATATTATTATAATCACTTATTTTTTTATATTGTTATAAATAAATTTAAATAAATAATTTTTATTAAATAATTCTTATACAGATTTCAATCATCAACAAATGGATGGAAGTTATGGAAAAAAAAATTTGGCGGAAAACGTTATCAATGGTATATTATTTATTTGTAGTTTATTTAATAAATAATTTAACAATAAATTGTACATTAAAGTTTTAAATAATAAATTTTGTGCAGACTATTCGAAAGTTAGCTCAAGTTCTTACCATATTGTTGACGGGAATAAGATGACACATAATGTTGTCCAAACAGGTAATGGTATGGGTAATAGAATTTACAAAAAATTTATATGTATGAAGATAATAATTTGTGTGCAAAGATTCTAAGCCAAAAATTATTTGGCTTAAACTAACCCAGTGATGAGATTATGACGTCTCACAAAAACAAAACTGATTCAGCGGGTCATTCTGTTCCCATAAATTCATTTGAATGTGTAAATAAGTATTTTAATGTAGTCACAAGCTCTTATCTTGGCTTAGACTAAACCAAATTATTTTTTTATTAGATTCTTTATTTTCTAATAATATTATAGTACTTAAGTTACGATTTGTCATAATTTATGTATATTATAATTTTCAATAATTCTTTTGTAGATATTTTGGATTTCGGCGATCCTGACTATATGTGTCCATCTTGTGGTGCACTCAATTGGTATCAAGAACGGATTCAGAAAGATCGAAAGAGTAATACACCAATATTTACACTTTGCTGTGGTGTTGGAAAAGTGAAAATTCCATTGTTAAAGGATCCGCCAGTTACTTTAAAAAACCTATTTTTGGGGTTTGATAGAAGAAGTAAATCGTTCGTTGAAAATATCCGAGGATATAACATGATGTTTTCGTTTACATCAATGGGTGGTAAAATTGATGGATCTTTAAACAATGGAAATGGTCCATATGTATTTAGGCTTCATGGACAAAATTGTCATATGATTGGGAGTCTATTACCAGAATCTGGATCAACTCCAAAGTTTGCTCAATTATATATCTATGACACCGAACATGAGATTTCAAATAGATCTGGTGTTATTAGGTAGGTTATTATATTACATTACATTGTTATAATAAAATTAAACACAATTTTTTTTAATAATATCTAACATTTTTTATAAATATTTTTTTACAGATCGCGAAGTGGTAGAACAAATTTTGATCCTTCGATAATTGAGGACTTGAAAGTGATGCTTGATGAAAATAATGTTTTAGCGCAATCATTTAGACTGGCTAGAGATAGATTGTCTAATTATGAATCTAACAACATGAAGTTAAGGTTGATTGGAAGTAGAAAATCAGACGGTCGGAGGTATAATTTGCCTACTGCTTCAGAGGTAGCCGGTTTAGTTGTTGGGGATGTTGATAGTGCAGACAAATTTAGAGACATTATTGTTGAGACTAAATCTGGCATGTTGAAACGTATTAATGAGTTGCATCCCTCTTATCTCCCAATGCAATATCCATTACTTTTTCCATATGGAGAAGATGGATACAGAAAGGATATTCTATTTAATGATGATAAAAAGGGGAAAAGGGAAACCATTAGTATGCGTGAATTTTTTTGCTTCAGAATCCAACAAAGAAATAATGAACCTTCAACAATTTTGCACTCGAGAAAATTGTTTCAACAATTTTTAGTTGATTCTTACACGATGATTGAGGCCGAAAGATTATCATATATCAGACATAATCAGAAGAATCTAAGGGCAGATTTGTACAAAGGATTATCTGAAGCTGTTTTGAGAGGAGAAACAAATCCATCATCAGCTGGTAAAAGGATTATTTTACCATCGTCTTATGTTGGTGGTGCAAGGTGCGTGTTATTTTTAAATATATGAAACAACATTTTTTTAATATTATATTTCTCGAGTATTCACATCAAATGTGAATAATATGTGTTACATGTAATTTGCAACTTTATACAAATTTAATTTTGTTGTGTATTATTTTTATTTATTAAAGGTACATGATACAAAACTATCAAGATGCCATGGCGATATGTAGATGGACAGGTTATCCTGATTTGTTCATTACTTTCACATGCAATTCAAAGTGGCCAGAAATACAAAGATTTGTTGATAAAGAAGGTCTTAGACCAGAAGACAGACCAGATATAGTTGCCAGAGTATTCAAAATGAAGTTAGATAAATTGGTTCGCGACATTAAAAATGATGGAATATTCGGAAGGATTAAAGCACGTACGTGAACTCATTTTTAATATTAGTATTTTATATTATATATATATGTTTTTTATTCTAATATAATTTTTTTATACAGTCATGTACACAATAGAGTTTCAGAAACGTGGTCTCCCTCACGCACATATGTTGTTGTTCGTGCACCCAGAAGACAAATATCTATCTGGAATGGATATTGATAAAATAATTTCAGCTGAGGTTCCTGATGAATACGATAATCTGAAGTTATATGATGCAGTTAAAAATTTTATGATGCATGGTCCTTGTGGTGCTTCAAATATAAATTCACCGTGCATGAATGATGGCAAATGTTCAAAGCATTTTCCTAAAAAGTTTGTTCAGGAAACAACTATTGATGAAGATGGATATCCGTTGTATAGAAGAAGAGATAATGGAAGAACTATTGAAAAAAATAATATTCTTCTTGACAATAGATTTGTTGTTCCCTACAATCCTCAATTGTTATTGAAGTATAATGCGCATATAAATGTTGAGTGGTGCAATCAACACAGAGCCATAAAATATTTGTTCAAGTACATAAATAAAGGGAATGATCGGATAACAACTTCATTTTATCAGTCTAAAGAACATGGTGATATGGGAGAAACCCATGATGAAGTGAAAATGTATTATGATTGTAGATACATTTCCCCATGTGAGGCAGTTTGGAGAATATTTGCATTCCCTATCAATTATCGTGAACCTTCAGTAGAAAGACTCAGTTTTCATCTTCCCAATGAGCAAACTATTGTATTCAATGATGATGACCACATTGAAGATGTTGTCAGAAAATGTGGCGAAGTTAGTACTATGTTTTTGCAATGGATGAAGGCAAATGAAAGATATCCAGAGGCAAGAAAATTGACTTATGTTCAATTTCCAAACAAGTTTGTTTGGAAAGAAGTTGAGGTAATTGATGAATCAACAAGAAATAAAAAGAAAATAAAAAAATGGTGCCCGAGACAACGTGGAATAAGTGTTGGAAGAATATTTTATGTTCATCCAGGAGTTGGTGAATTATATTATTTGAGGATTTTGTTGAATATTGTGAAGGGACCAACAACATATGATGACATTAAAACCGTTAATGGCATTTTGTATCCAACTTTTAAGGATGCGTGTTTCGCGCTAGGGTTAATAGATGATGACAAAGAGTATGTTGATGCAATAGAAGAAGCGTCTCTTTGGGGATCAGGTCACTATCTGCGCTCACTATTTAGTACTTTGTTATTCTCGAACTGTATTTCACGACCAGAATCAGTTTGGGATAAAACATGGCATATTCTTTGCGAGGATATTCTTCACAATCAGCGCAGAATACTGAACAAAAAAGGTAACATATAAAATTTATTAAATGTTTAGTTCTAAAATTAATCGGTTAGCATAAAATTTTAATATTTATTGTTATAAAAAGATATGATATAATTTACATATGTATTTCGTATTTACACTATTTTGTTTGTATAATTTACTAAGTTAGTATAATTAATTTAATATGCTAAATTCAAATGAGTGATTCTTTACTATAAATAACCATTTTTTTCTTCGTATTTACAGATTTACAGATGACAGATGATGAATTGAAGAACTATGCACTTGCTGAAGTTGAGAAAATTTTGAAGAGAAATGGTAGAAGCTTAAGAGAATTTCCAACTTTGCCGTTTCCAAATTTGGCACTAATTGAGGAAGGAAGAAATAGGCTTATTCATGATGAACTTAATTACGACAGAGTTTCATTGGCAGAAGAATGTAAAAAGCTTATTCCGTCCTTAAACGATGATCAAAGAAGGGTGTTTGAAACTATCATGAATGCAGTACAAAAGGAAGAGGGAGGTATCTTTTTTGTTTATGGATTTGGAGGAACAGGAAAGACATTTATATGGAAAACTCTATCGTCTATTTTGAGATCCAAAGGTGATATTGTTCTCACAGTAGCATCAAGTGGAATAGCTTCTCTTCTTATGGATGGTGGAAGGACTGCTCACTCAAGGTTTGGTATTCCGTTAATTATAAATGAAGAATCAACTTGCAACATCAAGCAAGGAAGTCCATTAGCCGAATTAATTGCTAAAACTCGGCTTATTATATGGGATGAAGCACCAATGGTACACAAACATTGTTTTGAAGCTTTAGACAGAACACTAAGAGATATCTTAAGATTCAAAAATGCTAATAGTATGAATATGCCATTTGGTGGAAAAGTTGTTGTTTTTGGTGGAGATTTTAGACAAATATTGCCTGTTATTCCAAAAGGAAGTAGACAAAATATAGTTGCAGCTACTCTCAATTCCTCATACTTGTGGAGTTATTGTAAAGTACTTAAGTTAACAAAGAACATGAGACTTCAGAATAACAGTTCAAGCAGCGATTCAAATGAATTGAAAACATTTTCTGAATGGATCTTAAGCATTGGAGATGGAACTGTTGGTGGGGAAAATGATGGTGAAGCTACATTTGATATACCCGATGATATTCTTATCAAAGACACTGGAAATCCTATTGGGGCAATTGTTGATAGCACATATCCCAGATTGTTTGAAAGTATTCGAGAAAAAACATACTTACAAGAACGTGCTATTCTTGCTCCTACATTAGATGTTGTGAATAAGGTTAATGACTATGTATTGTCTGCATGGCCAGGTGAAGAAGTAACTTATTTAAGTTCTGATACTATTTGCAAAGTTGATTGTTATTCGAATAGTCATGAAGATCTTTACACTCCAGAATTCTTGAATACAATTAAATCATCGGGTTTGCCAAATCATAAGCTAACGCTAAAGATTGGTGTACCTGTAATGTTGCTTCGTAATATCGATCAGACTTCTGGCCTGTGTAATGGTACTCGGTTAGTAATAACTCAACTGGGTAAACATGTGATCGAATCTGAGATAATAACAGGTTGTAATATTGGACAGAAAGTTTTCATTCCACGACTTGGTTTGACTCCATCAGATATCAGATTGCCATTTAAATTTCAAAGAAGACAATACCCTCTGGTTGTTTGTTTTGCCATGACTATAAACAAAAGTCAAGGACAATCGCTTTCACATGTTGGTTTATATCTTCCTCGCCCCGTTTTCAGTCATGGTCAAATGTATGTAGCAGTTTCTAGAGTTACAAGCAAAGCTGGATTGAAAATTCTTATCTGTGACAATGAAGACAAAACGTATAATTGTACTCAGAATGTAGTGTTCAAGGAAGTTTTGAATAATTTGCAGTAATTATTGAAATAAATTGATTCAGTATTTTTCTTTTATTATGCATGTTCATATGATAATATATTTTTATGCACTACATATAATTATATAATTGCGTAATATTATTTTATATTAATAAAAAAATATAAAAAATATTATATATATTGTGTTATGCTCGGGTGAACAATATTCCGTGCATCGCACGGGTCAACCACTAGTAATAATAATAAGTAACGAACATTATTATTATTATTACTACTATTAACTTTTTATCTATAATATTCACTATGACAATTAGTAATGAACATTATTAATATTACTATTACTATTATGATATAATATTATTACTCTTCAAGTTATTATTATTATTATTATTATTATTATAACTTTGACTCTTTATCTTTTAATACATTATAAATTTAATATTAATATATAAAATACCTCTTATACATATTTTTTATTATCGTAATTAGTTGTAAAACATATATGAAATACTTCTTAATGTATATCAACCCAAAAATTTCTCATGTCAATTATTGAACTTGATCTATCATTATCAATTTATAGAAGAATATATAAACTTAATAACAAATATACTTTGTAATGCATTAAAATAATCAAATATTTAAACAATGGACATAGTAATGCATTATATACCAATTAGTAAACTAAACATGTCAGTGTCAATTTACATAATAAAAAATAAAACTCACATATATACATTGTATTATATTAAAACAAATAGAGGAGTTAGAACTATATATTGGTATGCACTGAGGGATAATTAGTGATGTAGAACTGTTTGTGCCAATTTATGGAATAAGAAAACCGAATTATTAAGAATAATCAAGGAGTTAGAACTATATATACATTGTAATATAAATTAATTATTTTATATAATAGTATGGATTTATAGTTATAGAAATTAAAGATTGTAGTAAGAATCTTAAAATTTGAGAGAGAAAAATATCTACTAAGTTATGACAAAGCACTACAATTTGCATCATTAAAAATGTCACAAGATTAGTATGAATTTATTAATAGGGAGAATATAAAAGAAAAAAAGAATGATTTAATTTTTATTACAACATTAATATTCATATTGAAGTAAATTATTAATATTATAATAATATCAAAAACTTTTAATCTTCTATAACCTCTAGACTTTTCATGTCTAGAAGTTAATTTTGAATATTTATTGTAATAATTGTTAGCATTTTAGCAACATTATAAATAGAAGGACACTCATTCTTCCAAATCACATTTCTTTTCCATCTTCCAATTGTGAGGGCAAAATCTAGCGTAAATGTTTTGTTTTTCATTTTTTCGTTATTAATCATTTCTTTTTGTCATTCACATTTCATTTTTTCGATAGGTAGTATATCAATGTTTGTATATGCAAATTCATATACTAACTATTTTACATGTTTGATAATTCTTTTTTTTTCTTTTAATGATTATTTTGATAGATAGATGTCCAAACGCCAAAGCAATTTGCTTTTATCTCAACTAAAAAAAGATCGAGTTTGCACCTGATTAAGAGTCAGAGTAATACAAATGTGGAACACTTATTTTTAATATATTTTAATCATTTATGAATTTCCCGTGCATCGCACGGGTTTCGTACTAGTAATAATTAAAATAAGAGTCAAGTCATCCAAAACTAACATAGGGCAAAAAAAAACATTAAGAATGGATCATTTAACAAAAAAATAAGTTAGTCATTTAGTCCAAACTTAATGGTGTCTCTTAGGATTTTAATTAGATTGGCAAGTAGATTACCCGTGAAATTGGACATAGTGAACTCATGACCCACCTGTCAGACATGCAAGTCGGGCTAGAGTAGAACGAGAAGTGAGTGATATGTGCTCGTACAGTTTGTAAAGGTGTCAGTACGGCTATCGGGATTTTTAACACTCTTGAACTCACCTCAATGTAAAGGTTCTATTCTCAATTTAGACAATATCAGTTAATTGAAGACTGAAGACTGATTCAAAATGAAGTGACCAAAACAAAAACTATATAATATCATTGGTTTACCCATACAACTTATTGTGTGGACATGTAAAAGACAAAGTAGAAATTAAGATTCACACAAGCATTATCAGCTTGAGAAATTTAACAAACAAATAATCAAATACCAAACAATCTCTTTTACCTAAATCTATATATGTAATGTTCAAGGCAGAGTAGCAACTTTGCTATACTGTATACTAGAAAACTCAATTGACTCTCCTTTGCTCTTCATGCAGTGACAGTACAAAACAGTATACGCTACCCACCCAAACAAGTT
>JAYMSZ010000978.1:0-16120 GCA_036897665.1 Pelargonium citronellum | reverse complement strand
TTTCCGGGTTCGGGCCGACCCGCCCGGACCCGGGTCCTCTGTGTCTTGGCTGAGACTCCTCAACCTCCAGTTTTTGATAGTTATTAGGTACCGACATTATTAGTAATCAAGCACAGGTCTCATGTCATTATTACAATTGACTTATCCCGGCGCCCTCCTTTTGCCTTTCCCTTCTTTTATGTGCAAGAGGGAGTTGGTAAGGCAAACCATTTCCGTTTTCATCGCTGAAAACAAATAGTTTAACAAAAAAAGCTAAGTGCTTTTGGAATTACACACAAAAATTATAATCATTTGACCAACACATAATGTGAGAGTGTTATTTCATTAAAGTTAAGCGACGATGGAAATAAATAAAAAGTCTATCTAGCTGTGTGTATCTTTTCAATCTACAATATATTCAATACAGTTACGTGCAAAAAGAGTTAAGTACTATGTATTTTAAGGCAATTAACCTTTAAATATATTGTTAATAATTCAACTACAACTACGTAACAATTATTTTAATACAAAATATTGAGAGACCATGAACAATAATTTGAACACTTTTCGAAAAGATTAATTAGACAAAAGAAAACAAAACAAAAAAGTGAAATGGTGGATAGAGATTTGGTGCAAGAAAGTGACGTGGCAACAATAAATGTCCTTAAAATAAACTGTATTTTTGCATCAACAGAATAAAAGAAACAAAAATTGCTTTACTTTTAAGCGAGCAAAAGCAACGTCCCAAAACGCCTACATATTTCTTGTTTGTTTGTTGAGAAGTAGATACATACAGAGAGAGACACACAAACATTCAAATCTCCAGATCTAAACGAAACGCGAGAGAGAGAGAGAGAGTCGCAGAAGAATCGAAGAAGATGTGCTGTTGCGGAAGCAGAATTTGCATGCTACTGATTTGTGTGTTGCTGGTGGCGATCGTGATTGGGATGCTGTTTGGATTTGGGGTCTTCAAAGATGGCTTCCACAAAGCTAAAGATTCTTTGTCCTGACCCTATTTCTTATCATCTTTTCTCCTCTCTCTCTGTCTTTTCCACATTTAATTAATTAATTCACTCTGTAATGTTCCTTTGTATTTGGTTGATTTTTGCTCTTCTATTCTGAATTGGTTTCATTAAAGTTATCACAATTATTGCGTCTGTTTAGTTACTCTTGCAAGACTATTAAACTAGTTTGACAGAGAATTTAAATAAATTGTAGAAATGTCACACATAAAATCATATCTTATCATTTGAGTAGTGGGGGTATTTTTGCTCTTAGGTGTAAGTTATGGGCCAAGGCATGTTAGGATAAACGGTTGATACGCTTTGGATTTGCTTTGAATTTTCTTTGAGGTCTCATCGAGTTTTGCTGACAGTATGGGGTGAGATTTATGGGTTTAAGGGAAAAACTAAGAACTAACTTGGGTGAAGTCTTCACTTAAGGGTGAGAAACACTAGCCGTCGTAGGTTTGCTGTCTTGTTGCTTGTAAAAAAAAGTGTAGGTTATGGAGCATTGTGACATTATAGGGATTGATGGGCGATGATTCAATGAATGATGTCATGTGTGGCACACTGATATCATGATGATGTCACTCGTACTAAAATTGCGTCATGATGATGGGGAAAGTATGTCATGATGACGTGGTGGCGAGACTTGATGATGTGGAGATGATGTCATCACTTCAATTCGGAGCTCCAAGATGAAAGGCGTACGTGGAGTTCAAAGGTTACCAGTATGGCGTAAGTATCTCATGATGACGTGGTGGTGGGCTTGATGATGTCATCACTTCAATTCGGAGCTCCAAGATGAAAGGCTTATGTGGAGTGCGGAAGGTTACAAGTATGGTGTAAATCACTTACATTGAACTTTTTACTAGAGAGTCACTAGATTGAGTATAACTTTCTTAAGTTGAGTCTTCTCCTACTACAACACATGACTTGGAAGGTCTTGGAGGCGTAACGTTGCGCAAACATTTTAATCCCACAAAATTGTTAATGACGTCAACATAAGCACTTTTATTTTATGTTATGTAATATATAAAATCATGTTAATCCGCCTAACGGCCAACTAACAAAATAACTAATACAATGTTTATACTAGTCCATTTAAAAGTAGATGGTCCAATTTGTGGTTTAATCCAATTATGAAATGTCAAAATACCCTCAACTATTTATCTTCAAAGAACAAATTTGAAACTACAACTACGACGACAAGAACTCATCCTAATTTTATTTGTATTCAATAAAATATAGAATAAGAAAATCTAATTCATAGCTTAGGTTAACTCAAACTAATAATAATATGTAACTAATTTATTTACACTCATATGCACCCGCAATAAATTATAGTGTGCTGCATTGTTAGCTCATTCTATGCTAAATATCTTTTCATTTGAATTGATGATTTTTTATTTTCATGAAATTCTTTAGAGGTAACTTTGTGCATTAATACTTCACTCTAAAGTATTATATTTTGCTTAATTTTTTGTAGGCTAATAAATATGAAGTCTAATCAACATACTACAAGTGACAAACAAGCTTGAATAGAATAGACATTGACTGTTGAAGATATCTCCATTTCGAAATGTATCAATCACAATTTTGAATCTACAGATACCCAAAAAGATTTATTATGCGTATATATATAATAAAAAAACGAAAAGATGGCCATGCAGACATTGATCATCTTTTCACCATGCCAACAACAATGTAATAATGGAATCAAAACAGTTGAGTGTCAAACCTTCATCGAACTCGATCAACAATCCCCATGAAAATGATTGCATATCAACAATCCGACATTTACAATTCTCGCCATTAAACAGAACTTCCATAGTTGGTCATTTGTGCCCAGAAACCAGTGTGTGATCAACTTATACTTTCACTTCAGCAAATCCGTGATTTCAGACCAGCACAGCGGATCAAAATGAGTATGATTTAATGGGATAAGGGGAGGCTACCTCGGCCCATTGAGCTTCCATTTCATACCCAAAAACAAATGAGTATGGTTTTAGTCTTGTACAGTTCCAAAATTGGAACAAAATATCCTCTTAGCTCACCGCAAAATTGATCTCATCTACTTTTAGAATGAGGTCACCAACAATATGACAGCACGATCCTAATGCTTTTGTATCAAGGAGGTATAATTCTGCTAGACACGTCCACTCTTTGCAGATCTCTTCTGTAAATTGGCTTCATAATGCTGAAAAGCAGCATCCAGAGCCTGCAACAAAATTGATCATAAGATACGCACCAACAAGTTACAAGATACAACTACATACTAAAATAGTAATTTCATCAATCCGGTTGTTAATTTTTAGTTATTCTGCCAATTGGTCGATTGCTTCCATTTTGTGGAGATGGGTATCCTAATACATAAGATACCACTTAGCCACGTGATGGGATGGGCATCTGATCTGATCTGATCTGATCTAATGATGCCTGGCTAAACTTTGAGAACCTGACTCAGATTCAAAACAAGGATAGTTCTGAGTTGCATGATCAGGGACGTGTCAAGGGTGTCACTTCCAAGTATTATATACCACTCCAAGACCGTTTCTAGTCCTATCGGTTGGCACTAATGGACCACAAAGAAAAAAGCAATAATTTCAAACAGAAAATTCTGAAACAGCAACAAGGGGAAAAGGGGCTATTGATGAATCATGAATGTAACAAGTATTTTTAACCTAACAGCTCGGCTCTTTAAGTAACACTGATTATAGAGCTATTCACTCCACATATCTAGAGAGTTCCAACATGTGGACATGCCAAAAGAGTTACAGAACCTACTGTTCACTGCAAGTAATGAAAAAATGTGCTGACCTGATGCATTGGCTGAACAAGAAGGGAAACCTGATGTCGGTAATCTGACTGCACAGATTCCTTTATTTCCTGCCAATTGATAAATAGATGAGAAAAGATTTTACAAAAAGCAGAAGCGAAAAAAAAAAAGCAGTAGCCAAGCCATGTACATTTATTTATTAAATAAAATACAGGAAATATAACATTCAGAATTTGAAACCCAGTAGCAGCCTGAAAATACAATATACCCAATACTCCTTCCATCACAAAACAAATGTCCACTTTCCCATTTTTGAAAAAATTAAGGATAAGTTAACGGCTTGGACTTTCCCTCGTCTTCATACCTATATGCTCCGATTGTAACAAATTCAAAGTGTTCTAACTAATGTTGGGAATTCATGCATAAGTAACCTAAATGGAAAGTGGACACTCATTTGGACAAATTTTAGAGAAAGTGGAGGCTCATTTAGGGACGGAGGGAGTATTTCACCTGGAAAAGATACTCAATACTATGATTCATGTGTTGAGCTCATTGCTATAAGCACAAATGCATGCTGTAAATCAGTACTTTGTTAAAAATGAAAAAAGGTTCAGAAAACTGAAATGAATTTTTAAGTCATAATAGGTCGTCATATGAAACCTAGTTGATGCATCACTATAAAAATGAATTATGTGACCCAGAAAAACTAAGCCCAAAAAATGTATTTTAATTTTTTTACAAGTTTGGTTTGTTGCACTATCAGTTCAATGGCTAGTAGAAAAGCGCTGCTCATGTATTCTATTTACATTATGCATTGTTAGTAGCCAAGATTAGAAAAATAAATGCATGTCGAACACATAAGAAACATAACAAACGTGGGGTGTGGGGTCGGGAATACACGAGCCTGTTCTTTCTTAAACCCTAAACCAATCCAGTTTAAGCCCCCCAGGGGGTGGCGCAATGGCCAAGATACACATCTCCACGTAGGAGATCGTTGGTTCAAATCCTATAGCGTCGGGTGGGGTGGGGTTTTGTGTTAAAATGGGAGAGCTACCCCCTCCTGTTGTGTAGCTCAAAAAAAAAAAAAACACACACACACACACACATAAGAAACATAACTTCAGTAATACACCTTCAACAAATTTTCTGGAGTACAAATGAGCAAGCCAGTCAACCAAAGCAAAATATTGTTAATACTATGAAGAAAATACATACTGAACTGTTGAAGATTACTGTCACTATATTTGGCATGGTTTAAGCTCAGAAAATGGGCATGAATTTTGTTGTCAGTTGTCATTAATCAAATTGTTGGATCAGAATTAAAATCTAGTCACAAAATAATTAAAACCCCATGATTATGCACAAAGGAGTTGTAGAGTTCATCCCAAGTATGAAGATATAGGACAGGGTTAAAAGCAAGAATCAAGGGGGGGAATAGAGAAGTGGATTTTTTATGACAAAACAACTTTTGACACTATTACCTGTAGCTTTGGATATATTTGTGACATGGCATCCTTTAGTCTGCTCACCTGCATGTTAGTCACAAAATAAGCAGAGTCCAAAGCTGAGACATTTTAAAAGAAAACTAAAGGTAGTGTTTGGATTAGTAATTTTGGTTTGAAGAATGCAAATGAGATACTACTCATTGATGATGCTTGGATTAGAACCCACGCATACCCATTCTCATTCCCTTTCAACAATTTGATTCCTACCTAAGATGGATAGAATAGGATTCTCATTCCCATCTCTTAGCTATTTTATATTAGGACACTTTAGAAATTCGTAATTTTGTGCATGAATGTCCGATTGAGAATAAAAAAAAAAATGATTTCATGCAACTTTTTTGGAAGGAACGTTGTTATAATTATAATTTTTCAAAATAATGCATATTTATATGCGAAAATTATGGAAAATATGGAAAACAAGAGTAAAAATTCATAAACTTTTGCTCGAAGAACCGATTTGAGTGATTTTCATTTTCTTGTAAATCGTCAAGAGGAATACAATTACCGACTCCGTTTCCCAGAATAATATACACTCATAAGCAACTATAGATATTTATATTTTTTTTTTTAAAATATTTTTTTCAGCAATGTTTATCACTTTTAAATTATTAATTTGATCAATTTCATTTTCTAACCATTTTTGTTTTATTTTTTAACCAAATAATAACAATTGGAATGAAAATGATTCTCATTCCCACATTTTGACCGATCCTACTAACATTACATGGGAATGAGAATAGAGCCACTGACAAGCAGACAGCACACCAAGGGGTTTTCTTATTATTTCCTCAACTTTTTGAGGTTTGTGTCTGCTGATATAATTTTTTCCTGATCCTGGCAGTGATATTACATTCCAAACATTTGGATAGATTCTCTATCTAAATTCTTACAAAAGACTTAAAATTCTTAAAACAGTTTCACATAGAACAAGATTTTAGATATAGATATATATCTCAATCTAAGATGTTTTGTAATAATTAAAATTTAAGTGTATAATTAGGGATACAAAAGTTCCATAGTACACATAAAGTCTCATAGTACTTACCTTGTTATGAAGATATGCAGTAGTAATTGGATACGAAGACCAGAAATGTCTCAGTAATTCTTGAATCGATGTCCAATGCTGGATACACGGTCATATACATATAAATAAAAGTACTTGAAACAATAAAAGTCTTAAAGCCAAAGAATTAAGTCTAATCAAGCATTTAAGAATTATGAGTAGGAATAGTTATGTGCTTTTTGCACTCTAATGCAGAACATGCCCACGTCAACAGTCAGCTAACTGCAAGTTGATTCAACAGGTAAAGTCGCATTGCATTGGACCAGCGACGTTATACGTCAAATCATGCTTCCAAGGTTGAGAAAGAGCACCATATGGCTAATTGGCAAATCCCATTATAGCCCAGCCATTGGACCCCCTGCTGCCCCACTAAAAAAAAAGTGTGCATCTAATATTATTTAAATAATTGGCATCAACTCACATGTTGTAGCTCCTCTTTAGTTGAATCTGGCAATCTGTCAAGGACACTCTCCTGAGGATTCTTCCCAAGATGATATTTTGTGCTTGATATATTCTGGGTCAATCCATCAAGAACCTGCATCATGTAAAGGGACCAATTTATAAGGAACTTAACATAGCACCAGGATACTTTTTCCAGCAAAGAAGAATAATCACCTTCAGAGCAACTTCATGTTTAACAATAGGATCGCTCAAACCTGTGGACCTAATCTGACGAAAAGATTCCCTTAAGGAACCATAAGCTTCCTGAGTGCTTATGCTGCGATTCATTTGCTCTTTCCCTACTTCTGTGTCTCCCAAATTTCTGAGTGCATTCACTTGTTGAGAATCGAAGTAGTCACGGGGATCCTGTTTTCAGTTATTATAGTGCTTCAAATACCAACATGGTAACTATCTACTAACAACTAACAACAACACGAAGCCACACCTTGATGCAAAGTGGTGCAAGGTTATGATCACGAGATGACTGAAGATCCTCAATTTCAGTCATGCGGACAATCCTCTCTAATCTCTCCTGATTTGCATTCTCATCAGATTGACCGGCCAAGTCACCTACAGCATGAAAACATAGAAGGCAAAATCTAATAATCAACAAGGAAGAAAAGGTAATAGTATTGTGTGTGGGTAGGTGGGGTCATGACACTAACCTTTCTTGGATTGAGCAAGAGCCTCAGCAACTGTCCTTACATCTTCTGACTCAACATCTACAAATAAAGATTATGATCCTTTTTTAAAGAATCTCTACAGACAAGTTTAACTAAACTAAATGAAGACACGTCTCTCAGATAGATAAAGATACCAAAACCTTGCATCAATGTTATACAAGAACCTGTTCTCTTGTAAACTTTGCTGCCTAAATATGAGAATCCAGGGAAGTGTCCAACCTATAGTTCTTCCTGCAAGAACGACTGCTCCTTGGCGATTAAGATCTTGTGACAAAGTTCTTTTATATGCCTCGTACTCTGATGGGGTTTCAATCATTTCCTTGCTACCATCACGAAGAATCCCATGATCCTTTGCATTAATAAGATCAAGAAAAATGCAAGATATTAGTTTATGGATGATAAGGATGCAACAGAATCAAAGATACAAGGCCAAGAGAAACTGCCCAACAACTTTCACTCAACAATTTTAAAGCCAGCAACATCACATGCTAGAGATTATGATTTCCAAAGAGAGTCAGAAACTCAAACCAGAATATATGATATTAAATATAGCTATCAATCAAGCTAGCTTGCTAGGGCAGTTATACTAATAACAGCCAATGGATGTATGACAGCATAATAGAACCCAGCTCTCTGTTACTTTCTATTCTTTTAAGAAACAGTGGATCACATGAAATTAAAACAAATTGGGAATGGACACTCTCGATCCTTGCTAGTACTATGATGAAAATTGAGGTGAAAAAAGCTATTAAGAAACTGTTTGCTATGGTTGATATTTAAGCCACTACAAAAAAAGTTATTGGTTTAATAGAACAGATAAAAGAGGATCTGTTGGACGAAATTCAAAAACTGAAATACCCATACTACGGTCTTCATAAGATCTAAAGTCACCAGTGGTTTTCTTTTTTTAAATGAGCTGCTAGTGGTTTAAAAGTATCAACTCTCCAGCTTTTAAATTCACATTCCAAAGCTAAAATTCTCTCTTGTAAGTCGAGAGAAGCACACCGAACTTTACACTAGCCTTCTTTTATGTATGGTCACTGGATAAAAGCTATCTAAAACTGCTGCTAAATAAAGACTCACAAACCCAAGATATGATCTTGTGGCCCAATGTACCACTTCAACAATTTGAAAGGGGCTAAGTTCAAACTTGTCCTCTATACGAAAAGTTTCTAGCTGGGTTCACGGAGTAGGTGGGGGCATTTTTCCAACCCAGAAGGATTAGTCATGTGCTCTAAGAAGTCAAGATACTTTGATTTAATAGTTATAATATCTAAATAACTTTTCAACTAGACTTCTTTCAGATCAGGTTCTAATTCCATGAAAATGTATCCCTTGGGCTAAAGGATAACTCCTTCAACATCATTCCTTTGCAAATCTTATCCGAAAATGCACAAGACACTGAGCCTTATGATTGAGAATCATCAATAACTATAGTTAACAGAAGTCAAATGTGCTGATCACAATGATACATGCTAGTTTGAACAAACAATCAATGCGGTAAAATTTGAATAAGGTTAAACATACCGGTAAATGAGTATAATCATCCCCTTCATCAGCCTCCATGTTCAGAGTAGGATCAACCCGTTGAATCTGCAAATTAAATACTATTACAGAAGAAACACGTTTTTTTATTGATAAATAAAATGGCCATACATATAGTACCACGAGAAGAAAGAAAAGTAGGAACCTTCCGGCCAAAAGATAAAATAAAAATTAACAGTTAAAATAAGCTAAAAAGATTTCAAAGTTACTAAGGACACCTTCCGCCGAACTTCACTGGCCAAAATTTCATCTTGCTTCAAGAAAATGGCAAGTTGTTCATCTTCAGCAGCCTCTGCTGCTGCAGCAACTGCATTTTTTGTACTGTGAAGGAATTCAGCTTTAAAATACTTGTTCCAAAACTGCTGATTAGACATCTGGAATTCAAAAAATATAAATAAATTAAATACAATCAGTGCATGAGCTTAGTAAGAAACTGACATTTACACAAATTTAAATGATGCACATTGCGAAGTTTAAATAAATAAATAATAGTGGTCATTTACATGGCAAACTTTCCATATAATGAAGAAGAAAAAAACAGCAACGTTCACATTACCTTATTGGGAACGAGATTTAGGAATGCTTGGTGAACTGCTGGTTTCAAAAGAAATATCTGCCAGACAATTTCACCATTAGTACCAGCGAAAAAAGAAAAGAAAAAACATAGATGGCAAAGATATACACCAGTACATATAACCTAATTATATAGAGTATTAATCAATTCAAGCAAAATAATGACACCCCTACAGTACATGCCCATTTGCTCCGTTTACAAAGGAGTCGAGTCAGACAAATTCTATTTAAGGTAACCTATATGTACCAGTATACCAAATAAGCAGAAGGTGGGATTAATATTTGAGACCAACTATAAGAAAATTGTGTTAAATAAGAACCTACAATTAGAAACCAGTAAGCCCTGTACTGGCTTAGCAAACTGAAATTAATGTTATTCTAAATAAGCTATGGAGTCCCATAGTCTAATCACTAATGTTTAACCTATGGGATTGGGAACAATTAAACTATTCTAATTAAGGCGTAACTATGAGATTCTAATATTTTTCATCAATCTTGAACTATCAAACTTAATAACACATCCTTACTATGAGAACAACTGTGACTGAACTAACCTTTAAAGCGCACACCAGGTTTATTTAATTGAACAATTTACAACAAACTCCTTTTTTTTATCACAACACCTTTGAAGAATGTGTCCGCACACCAGGTTCATTTACATTTAATACGTTGGACATCAAATTTTCTGCCACCTTGTACCAAGCATGTTTAGAAGTGATTTTTATCATTGCTTTTGTTTTTACCTTTTTTTTCTACTTGCATATTTTCTGTAGGTGTTGCTAGCTTTTTTTTTTCTCTTTTCTTTTCTGCACTTCACAGTATATAATCCCATCCCATACCCCATTAGTCCCTAGCAATTTATGCCTGCCCAGTAACATGTCTACATCTACAAAAGCTTTATGAACTCTCCTTACATCCCTCCATCTACGTATCCATAAGACAATCAAATATAAAAATTTGAAACATCTGCAGAGAGTACACAATTGGAAAAGGTCTTAAAAACAACAAAACGAGGAAACAGCAAAAAGGGAACACAAACTTATACCTTATACATCAGCTCCGAAGTCGCATTAAAAGTAACTTTATTTGTCTGAAGAAAATAAAAATAACAAGCATTATCTCTCAAGTATTAAGAAACTAGGCCGATGTGCGCCATAGAATTTCAATCTTAGTTATCTTGAGTGTATACTTCAACAAATAGTGCAACATTCACTGAAGTCAATTCTAATCAAAATATCAACTTGCTAGACATAATGCTCAAAAACGCTTTTATTTTCAACGCATGTGGCCACATTTTGTCCTTGATGTGGAACAGAGGGAACCTAGGGCCTACATTGCTCTTTTAGAGGAAAAATTCTTCCATCAATGCATCCAATAGTGCTACATGGCTTTTGGGTTCCCTCCAAGTTCATAATCATCAGCACTAGGATTAAACATTCCCACATTAAGGGACATTAATTGAATTAATTATTAAAATATAGGGTAAACACCATATAAGTTAACTGCAGTGATCAAAATATAACATAATAAACTAGGAGTGTTAAAATGTATTTATCATTTTATCCCTGATAAATGTGTTTGTGGTTGTTATCATTACATTGCCAATTTAAACAAAGGTGTGGGATTCAAATCATCCATAAACAAAAGTCTATATAGCAGCTACATATGTGAAGCAGTTTGTAACAAAGTAAATGTTTCACTAGACCAACATGATCTCAACTTTATAACATAGACGCACAGACACAAACATGGAGTGGAAGAGGCAAGGAGAAACTCTCAATTCATACCCGACCATCCGTGGACCATTTAATATCTGCTATCATGGAACTCTTAAACCCCAGTCTTTGTTTTGACTTTCTGCCATTGTCTCCAAGCAATTTCTGTACTTAAAAGAGATAATTCAAATTAGCTTTTTCTATAAATGAATATGAAAACACTTCTGCTAACTAATTTTGTTCCAGATGAAATTAAAAATATGGTTATATTTCTGGTGGAAGGTATAAAACAACTAACCTTCCTTGTTGACCAAAATTCAGCTTCTGTTAGAACACCACTAATCACAAATTGCTGATGAAGTTTCTTCAACTCACTGTAAGAACGGATATCAATATCAAAAAAGGTACAAAACAAACATAAAAATAAAACGGACAAAGTTAACGGAAATTATGGTGGTGGGAGTATATGCATGGAGAAATGCCAAATGTTAAAATCATAATGTGAGCCTATATTTAAACAAAGCAACCCTTCAAATAATATTATGTCATTGTCAAGATCTTATTCACGTTAAAACAGAATCACAATTGGATCTTTGTACATGTAAAGAGATTCACAACATTGTCATATTACATACATAAAAAAAATCACATATTTTTTCATAGCTTGAACAGAGAAGTCGTTGTCGTGACTAATAGGGTTCAAATCTGGAGCATTATATCACCAACCCAAGCTTCTAAATTTGCTAGTACAGTGTCTTTCTATAATTGAAAATGCCAACACCCAACATTGTGTTTGTGATGCTAAGTGAGGCCATAATATGGTGTTGATGCAAAACTGACCACGAGCAAACATCCCAAAGTGGAAAACTAGGTAACTGTTTGCAATAAGTAGATGGTAAATGGGTAATCACAAGCTACAAAGAAAAAATAAATTAGAATTTGTCTCGTATGCAACATGGTGAAGCAATATTTACCCTGCAATCACAGTCTCTCCATTCTTCTTTTTTTATATAAATAAATCAGTTTCTTTGTTCTGACTAAAACAAACCCTAACAATTTTAGGAATCACTTTGTCATCACTAGACTTCTTAAGGCCTTTTCTCGCAAACCCCTACATTTACTTCTTTGAAATATAGAAAATAAGCATATCATACAATTGATACATAACATTTCACCCTCTACATTACAAAGAGATTGCCTTGATCACAATGTGCATTCAGGAATACTGCAATCATTGCATTCACAAACACTTACAAAACAATACTAATACAGAAAAAAATTATTGTAATGGTTATAGGGGTGGTTTGAATAGGTGAAAACAAAATCAAAAGACTATCTTCTTCAGCATTTTATATATGATTGTGGTCTACATTGTCACTACATTTTAATTCATCTATCATTATTAAATTTGCTTTATACATTAAGCATGAGTAAATACCATAAACCTAAAAATATACTCTGCTTAAGTACACATTCCGTGCACATCTACTTAAGTACACAATGCATGCAAGTCCTTGCATGTGTATAATTAGCCATACATGCCTGTTTGTAAGAAAGGCGTACGTGTTTCTGAGCATGTAGAATATAAACAATTGAGGAAACTTTGAACAGACTCAAAACCAAAGGAAGATAAAAACTTATGACTGGCAGATTAATAAAGAGGCATCCTGCACACTTGCACGCCAGCTATATTAGATATATATATATATATATAGTCTACCTATCCTCTTGTAGCAGCTTAATTCGACGCTTCATTTCTGATTCGGTAAGTTGTTCATCAGACACTGACACTGTGACAGCAGGCTTTTCAGGAGCAGATCTTGATGTCTCTTCACACTTCAAGCGAGCTTTTCCTATTAATAAAGCAAATTTTGCAATATTTTTGGTAAAACAACTAATCAAAGCATTGTACATATACAATATATTACACAGCAAAATAATGAGATGGGGAAAAAAAAAAGAAATAAGAAAGAAAATGCATTCCCAGACAGTCTTTTCTGAAATATCATTAAAAATCAAAAGGCACAAGAAATACATTTTCTTTAAAGAAGTGCAAAAAAAAGGTGAAGTTATTTTTCAAAAGTTTCAAACTGAGGGGAACTGAGGGGCTACTATTCTTTATTGTATTATTACAGTAGTTGAAATTTATGTAATGAACATGAGAAAAGTTTCCACAAAGAAGTTAGAAAAATTCTACCATAACAGAAAATGTCGAGAGCACAAGAGGATTGAAAACTAACAAAGGTTAAGAATTAGATGCTCTAAAATCAGTACCATAGCCATGATGGAGACTTACCCACAAACTCTCTGCACTCTTCAAGATCAGAATAATTTTCAAACTCAAAAATGTAACTAACACCCTGCAAGAATGCAGAACAGAAATCTAAACTTAAGACAAGTAAGTGACATAACAGTCAGTAGAGTTTTATCAAATTAGCGAAATTACATAGGCATAATAATTTGCAAGCTTATGTGTAGAGTCAAAATCTAAAAAGGAATTTAGAAAGATATCTAATTAAAGCAAGACCTGATCATGGGTGATATTAAGCCATGGTGGTTTATTTGATCCTTCCTTGGTGTGCCTGTGCCCTAGAATTGACATATGAAGACATCAGCATCTTCACTAAACCAAGATACAGCAAAAATGCCACAATTGAAACAATTAAAGTAACAGGGATGCCAACTAAAAATTTATAAAAATGTAATTGGAAGATTAAAGTTTAGAGAAAGAAAAAAAGCATAAACAAACATGCACTATCGCATCCCCATGGTACTTCAAACAATTATTAAGGCACTTAGCTAACGGCTTGTATGATAAAAAATTGACAGCTACTTCAATATTTTAATATAACGAGTTCAACATTCTGAAACCCAGATAAAAGTATGCAGTGTATAAAACATACATAATAGATGAAAATTACCTTTGATGAATCTAAACTCCACATTGAGCTTAGCTGCTGACAAAGGGTTGCTAGGCATGAAAACAAATCTTTCCTCAGTCTACAGAGAAACATTTCAAGTCAGGTAGATACATGACCAGGAAACCAAATACTTCCTCTAGTCAAAACTCACAGTATAAGATAAATTTGGTTGAGTGGGTGGGTGGGGAGAATGAATGTGCTACTTCTGAAATAAACACCACAATATAACATTGTTTTACCAGTTATTTCCACATTTCTGTATCCATAGAGTTCTAAATCAATACAACCCTAAAAAGTATGTGACACCAAACGCTGGATAACTTACGAGATCTAATACTGAATCATAAACATCAAGAAACAGTTTTTCGTGATTTTGAACATTGTGTCAAACTTCTGCTAGCACTAAAGCTTCATCAGGCAATGTCTTTTAGACATAGGCTGTAGTCAATTAACTTCATGCTGATAAATTTGTTTCCTCATATAACAGTCAACAAGAAATCATTTCACTTTGTGGGAAGATCTAAGACATGAACCCATATTAGATCAAGACTTGTAATTCCTTACTTGACAACAAAACTATCAATAGAAGACATTCTTTCCTTAACTCCTGACATCCACTTAAAATCTATTCATTACATAAAAACATATCACGCTACAACCAATACCAGGTCTAACAAACATTATGCTACTTTTTTTTAAAGAAAAATGTCAAAGGCCTAACGATATTTTCACATGAATACAATAAATTCACCAATCAACACTTGCATACCGAATTTCAGACACACATTTCCAGCAAACCATACACCAACTTAAATGCAATACACAAGTGCATGCACAGACACAATTTAGAACATCCTCATTCTCAACCAAAAGATGCCACATTGTAATCATTCGCAATATCGTGTGTGATACTGCACAAACATAGAGCTATATTATCAAGAACAGATCAATACCATCTTCAGAACACCGGGAGTGCCAGGGTCCTTGACTGAAATCTTGTATTTGGCAGCCTTCACTACTTGTCCATTGGCCATCCCCGCTGCAAATCGCAAGCTTATGCCAAAATCAGCAGTCGATCGGATTGGAAACAGTGATCTAGGGTTTTAGGTGAGCTGCAATCTTCGGCTATGTGAGGAAGAAGAAAGTGGTTTTAGCAGCAACAAAATTCTGCAGTGGATGTAACAACAGTTGGTATAGGCTAAGGCAATGGTCAAGCGAATGGTGAGAGCAATAGCAATGAGAGGCGAGCCAAATCCCAGCAATCCAGAAAAGACCTAAGGAAAAATGAGAAGCAAACCTGAGAAGATTGAGTGTGCGCAGAGAAGGCGATGGTGAGGAGGAGGTTGTGGTGAATGGAGAAGGAGGTGACGGTGACGGTGACGGTGACGGTGAGTCCACGAGGAGGCCCCATCTCTCATTGCTTTGGCTTTGGCCTTTTGCGGGTATGGCTTCCGGACTGGCGGGTTGGTTATTGGGTCGGTGTAGAGCCAATGAAAACGGGGCACGGATACGGTTTCAGAATCATTCACCCTGGGTTGCTCAAGTCGGGTCGGACAATAGGGCATCATACTCGAAGTAACAATACTTTTTACTCTTCAAATGAAGAGTCACCTTAAACCTCACCTTATACCGTCAACAAAAAGACTCGACCTAAGATCTCAAAAAGAATCTAAAGTGTTTTAACCACTTGGTCCAACATGATGTCGGACTTGTAATCGTTTATATCTTTAAAAGGCTTATATAGATTTTGCAAAAAGAAGTAAGATCGGCTCTTGATTTTTTGAAGCCCTAAAATAAAAGGTGTGTGTCGACGTCAACGAGAGAGATGGTGAGAAGTCCCTTAACTCTATTATTAACGTGTGCTCAATGACGCGTTGGGCTGACCCAACCCCAATTGTGCAAAAAGCACGGCTCA
>JAYMSZ010000977.1:0-16167 GCA_036897665.1 Pelargonium citronellum | reverse complement strand
CAAACACTCAGTAGGACAAGTGGTTGATTTCACTTGGTCCCTCGAGAGTTCAACTTCAAGTCTTGTATGCTTGCTGATAAATAAATTAATAAAAGAAGATAAAAGTTCAAATTAGTCCACTTACTATTCAAAAGTATCATTTATTCCTTGAACTTCCAATCATTCCATTTCAATCCAAAGTATGGAACGCTAGTCCGTATTAGTCAAAATTATACTGATCATAATGGTTTGGGCATTTCAACTCTACATGCTCTAACTTGAGGGCAGTATTGGAAACCTTATAATTAACAGAATAATAGTAATTCTAGGTAGTTTCTTATTACTCTACAGAGTTGACTGGTTGTTTATCATTATTGTAATATTTGTTTTCTGTTCTAGTAACTTGTATATAATTAAGGATGCCCACGTGCACAATAATATTCATTCCATTTTCACCATTTTTCAATACTGATCACGTTTCATGAAAAGATGAAGAAACATATAGAGATCAAGAACTCCTAATTGATGAGAATCCAAATTATAGCAATATTGTCTGTCAATGCAGGTGGTAATTTATTAAAAAATTATATCCCTAATTAATGTTGGTCAAAAGTATTGAAAACCAAGCCAAAATATATTGATCATACTAACATTATCATCCTGACAAGTTGATTAAAATTATACATACAGGATGAATGAGAGGCTTCTGGGAACAGAAGAGAGTCTGAGAAAAAGGATTTGCGACGAGCAGAAGAAGATATGGAGAATTACATTTCCAGCAATGGTGTCCAGGATCACTGCTTTTGGTGTTTATGTGGTCACACAGGTTTTTATTGGACACATTGGACAAACAGAGCTGGCTGGTTATGCACTTGTCCAGATCATTTGTTTAAGATTTGCAAATGGGATTATTGTAAGTTCTTTTATGGTCTATCTATTTTGATTTCAGATTGATCATGTTGATTTTATTTTTGTTTGCAGTTGGGGATGTCCAGTGCTACTGAAACTCTGTGTGGACAAGCATTTGGTGCAAAGAAGCACCACATGTTGGGCGTGTACTTGCAAAGATCATGGATCATTAATCTTACTATTGCAACAGTCTTGGTTCCCGTCTTTGTCTTCTCAGGATTCTTGTTCAAACTAATCGGTCAGGAAGATTCCATAGCAGAAGCTGCTGGATATATCTCTATATGGTTCATTCCTGTCATCTATGCTTTCGCGTTTAATTTCACCATCCAGAAGTTCTTACAAGCACAACTCAGAAACAGGATTGTAGGATGGATTTCCGCTGCAGCATTTGTGATTCACATATTCTTGTCATGGCTATTTGTGATCCGACTCAACTGGGGGATTCCTGGTGCAATGAGTGCAATGCTTATATCATTTTGGTTACTGGTAACCGGACAATTTGTTTATATCTTTGGTGGTTGGTGCCCCGATACGTGGAAAGGATTTACCTTATCCGCCTTCACTGACTTGGTTCCTGTAGTAAAGCTCTCAATAGCTTCAGGTGTGATGCTTTGGTAAGTCAATTTGTCCCTCTCAGTTAAAATGGACATTCTAGTGTTAGTTGTTGTTATTTTGATCCTTTTGAAGCTAATCTGTCAGTTTTCTCCTTCCATATTCATAGATGGCTCATCTATTTTTTGGCTTATTCTTGTAGCCTAGAGCTATGGTACAATGCTATTTTGATCTTATTGGCAGGATATATGAAAAATGCCACTGTTGCAATATCTGCTTTCTCCATCTGGTAAGGTTATACTTAAATCCTTTTCTTCTTCTTTTCTTAAAAAAATGTACAAATATATATTTGCTTGAAATGATATACGTACCAAGAATGTTGTGATGGATTGTGCAGCCTCAATATCTCAGCTTGGGAATTAATGTTATGTCTTGGCTTCTTGGCCTGTGCTAGGTATGGTTTAAATTGCAAAATTAGATTATTAATTTGTCCCTGGTTTTCATCTACTTATATGGCCAATGGTTTGCTCAACTGGTAGTTTATGAATTTGGTTGCACAGTGTGAGGGTTTCAAATGAATTGGGGAGAGGAAATGCAAATGCTGCAAAGTTCTCCATTAAAGTCATCACCACTACTTCTGTTTGCATGGGACTCATCCTTTGGATTCTATGCTTAGTATTTGGTCATAGCATTGGTTACTTGTTTACAAGTAACACAGAAGTTGTGGAATATGTTTCAAGCCTCTCTGTTTTCCTAGCTTTTTCGATCCTACTAAACAGTGTCCAATCCGTACTCTCAGGCACGTATTTTAGTTCAATGAATGTTATTTTCTTCCTGTTATCACTATACAGCTTATATGCACAACATGAACCGTTCTGAAACCCATATATGCATGCATTCCAGGAGTTGCTGTTGGTGCGGGTCGCCAAAAAATGGTTGCTTATGTTAACATAGGCTCTTATTATGCTATTGGGCTCCCATTAGGTCTTCTTCTGGGATATGTAGCTGATATGAAAGTGAAGGTATATATCTTTACTTCTTGAATCTTTACATGACATTATAGTTCTTATTTTCTTTTCAAATATTGGCTATAAGTTGAAAGTTCTGATTCATTTTATATTTGGCAGGGCATATGGATTGGAATGTTACTTGGAGTTGTAATTCAATCCTCAGTTCTTGGTTATATTACTTCACGAACTGATTGGGAGGAACAGGTAAAAGCAACTATACATATAATGAGTACGTTGTTACTTTGAATATTTAGAAACTACTTTCTGTCTCAAAATGAGTGTCGTAGAGACATGACTTTCAATATTTGAGACGAAGGGAGTACATTGTTACATTGATTGATACCTTTTCTTGTAGGTGAATGAAGCATTAGATCGCTTAAATAGGTTATCGAGACCTAGCGAGGAATCCAATGAAAGCTCTAGCTAGTCGCGAAAGAATGAATTGAGGAGATTAATTGTTAGTTAGTTAGTTATCTATGGATTTTGTTATAATGAAAGAGAGTTGTATCTTGCACTTTTATTTTAGAATTAGATACATACGACATCTTATATTTAAACTCAACTATCCAAATTGTGGTACTTGAGGCCTCACCAAAATTTTGGATAATCTGATTGTTATTTGTTGAAGTGTAGTATTAATCAAGAAAGCGTTTTTTGATCTAAATTCAATTTCCACTATTTCATGAGGATGAGCACAGGTGCCTTGTTCTTGAGAGAGTTTTTTCTTGGTTTGTGAGTTGAGGCTCTGCAATTTCAGGAGAGGAATCTCATGGATTAATTGTGAGTGTGGTTAGTGAGCACGCGGAGAAGCTAACAGTTATAGCTTCTTCTTCAATTAACTAGTGTTTTTATGAGGTTTAAAATAAGGAAAATGACATAAAAACGTTCAAAACTTATCTGAATCACACATGTCCAAAGTTAATGAAGGTTGTTCCTACATACTCTCTGCCAATCAAAATAATATCCCTTAAATAGTTAAATGTTGAGGTGCAAATCACTCACACACACATTCACATGCTTATGAATTACTCTCTGTTAAGCCGGATTCACTCATCCTCACACCGCAGGTGAATTTTTGTGCAACGCACATGTATTCATTTAACGTGCATTTTTCACTCAAATGGCTTACTTTTACTTCAAAGGTCAAATTGCCAAAAATGCATTTTTCACTTAAATGGCTTAATTTTGCTTCTTTTCGTTTCTTTGCCCTTATAATGGTGGAAAACTCTTAAAAATTCTAAAAAGAACATTAAATATGATCAAGATAATAAAATGAGCTAAAGCAAGTGAAATTGGAAGAAATACATGATTAACAATGTGATAGAACACTATAAAAATACATCAAATAACGCTTGTGTCAAAGGGCAAATGGGAGCTCCAATACTCATGGTTGGCACTCCTGAAAGAGTAGAACTCCAGCATCTAAAGTGGACCTCACTTCACCATCAACCGACCACACGACGACACGTGGCGGAAATGGTTGCAAGTATACATACTCATCTCTTTACTAAGGGGAATGGATACATAATTTACATAAGAGACTTTTTCTCTCTAAAAATGTTTTCTACAATCCTCCCTAGAAAGGTGTGATATAGATTCACCGGTCAAGATTTTTAGTTGCGCAGGCTCCAGAAACTCAAGAGCTAGCAATGATCAAAGCTTCCAACTCCATTTCCCAACAACCCGATCTTTCAGTTCCATCTCCAAAGTTCTATACTTTAAACATTTTTATGACTATCAATTTAATATATGAATAAAACGACAACACACTCTAGTATGTTGAAATTGAACAAGTCAAAAAAAAAAAAAGTCAAAAAAGTCGCATCAATGTCAATTAATTGAACACTAGCTTATTTTGAGATGATGGGATTAAAATAAGATTGACAATACTTCTAATCTACGTAGAGTAAAATTGTGGTAGAAGTAAGTCTATACATTATTAAGTTTAGCAGCCAGTCAAAGGCCTCATCCCCTTTTCTTCCATCTCCCAATTTGAAATAGTTTATACCACAAATTAATATTTAAGGGAATATACATTAGAGTGGATTGATGAGTTTTCTTTGGAAAAAAAGAAAAAACAGTTTTTAACTGCATCATAGCTAACAAAAATCAATAGCTGCATACATTTAGGCTTAGGCTTGCAGATGGTAATTAATTAATCGACTAATAATATCACAAATAAGCAGTAGATTGTGTATTGCAGAGAAGCAGCTGTATCAGTATCAGTAGTATCAGTATGAGTATGTATGATGAGAGGCTTTTGGGAGTGAATACAATTAGTAATAGTAATCTGAGAAGAAGGATTTGGTCAGAGGAAAAAAAGATATGGAGGATTACATTTCCAGTGATGGTTGCGAGGGTCGCTTCTTTTGGGGTTTATGTGGTCACACAGGCTTTCATTGGACACATTGGCCAAACAGAACTGGCTGGTTATGCACTGGTTCAACTCATTTCTTTGGGATTTTCTAATGGCTTATTTGTAAGTTTTTCTCTTCTTCTTTCTCTGCTCCCAACACTTGTCATCTGAACATTTTTTTAACCAAAAAGATGGAAATCAAGATTGCATATGACAAGAATACTAACATAACTACTAAAATATGCTTTAGAGCGAAGATGATCGAATAGAAAGAGCCGATAGTACATAATGACGAATGAAACCAACTAAAAAATAAGACTAGTCAGTTGGTTGGGATATGCTAAATCTATGTTCATTTGCAGTTGGGAATGTCAAGTGCTACAGAAACAATGTGTGGACAAGCATTTGGTGCGAAGCAGCATCACATGTTGGGTGTGTACTTGCAAAGATCATGGATCATTAATTTTACTACTGCAACAATTTTGGTTCCATTCTTTGTCTTCTCAGGTTACATCTTCAAACTAGTCGGTGAGGAAGATTCCATTGCAGAAGCTGCTGGATACATCTCCCTATGGTTCATTCCCATCATCTATGCTTTTGTGTTCAGTTTGACCATCCAGAAGTTCTTGCAAGCACAACAAAGAATCAAGGTTGTAGGATGGCTTTGTGTCGCAGGATTTGTAATTCATATATTCTTGTCGTGGCTTTTTGTGATCCAACTCAACTGGGGTGTTCCTGGTGCAATGAGTGCATTGGTTATAACAATTTGGTTACGGCTAATTGGACAATTTGTTTATGTCTTTGGTGGTTGGTGCCCCGATACGTGGAAAGGATTTACATTAACTGCTTTCACTGACTTAGTTCCTGTAGTAAAGCTCTCAATAGCTTCAGGTGTGATGCTTTGGTAAGTCTATTTGTTCCTACCAGTTAAAATGGACATTGTAGTACAAAATAACACTTCAACTAAATGTTAGTTGTAGTTGTTTTGATCCCTTTGAAGCTAATCTGTCAGTTTTTGGTTTATTCTTGTAGCCTAGAGCTATGGTACAATGCTATTTTGGTCTTGTTGGCAGGATATATGAAAAATGTCACTGTTGCAATTTCAGCCTTCTCCATCTGGTAAGGTTTAACTGAAAATGAAAAAAAAAAAAAAAAAATCTTCAGGTTCTTTAATTGGGGGGGACTAAATTGAACATGCTAGGAATGTTCTGATTATAAAAGGATTTTGTGCAGCCTCAATATCTCAACTTGGGAATTTATGTTATGTTTTGGCTTCTTGGCCTGTGCTAGGTATGGCTTAAATTGCAAAAATTAGATTATTTGTCCCTTGTTTTTATCTAGTTATATAGCCAATAGTTTGCTTAACTCGTAGTTTATGAATTTGTTTGTACAGTGTGAGGGTTTCAAACGAATTGGGGAGAGGAAATGCAAATGCTGCAAAGTTCTCCATTCAAGTCATCATAAGTAACTCAGTTTGCATGGGATTAATCCTCTGGGTTCTATGCTTAATATTTGGTCACAGCATAGGTTACTTGTTTACAAGTAACACAGAAGTTGTGGAATATGTGTCAAGCCTCTCTGTTTTACTAGCTTTTTCGATCCTACTAAACAGTGTCCAATTAGTACTATCAGGCACGTATTTTAGCTCAGTGAATGTTATTTTCTTCCTGTATAGCTTATATGCACAACATGAACCATTCTGAAACTCGTACATGCATGCATGCATTACAGGAGTTGCTATTGGTGCGGGTCGTCAAAGTATGGTTGCTTATGTTAATATTGGTTCTTATTATGCGATTGGGGTACCATTAGGAGCTCTTCTGGGATACGTCGCTGCTATGAAAGTGAAGGTATGTATCTTTAGATTCCGAATGTTTACATGCTAATATAGTTCTTAATTTCTATTCAACTGGCTATAAATAGAATGCTCTGTTTCAGGGTATATGGATTGGAATGCTACTTGGAGTTGTAATTCAATCCTCGGTGCTTGGTTATATTACTTCACGAACTGATTGGGAAGAACAGGTAAAATCAATACATATAAGTAAATATGTCGCTACTTTGAATATTTAGAAACTACTCCCCATCTTGAGATGAGTATCTTGATTTCGATTTTGATCAGAAAGATTAATGAGAAGTTAGTCAATGGATACTGAGTAATTTATGCATAACTAAGTTTCTGGGAAGAAAACATAAAAACACAATGTTTTTCTGGACAAAAATGTTAGAGAAACATAACTATCATTTGAGACAAGAGAGTACATTTTTACGTTGATCGATACATTTTCTTGTAGGTGAGTAAAGCATCAGAACGTGTAAACAGGTTCTTAAAACCGAGCGAGGAATCCAATGAAAGCTCTGGTTGCGAAAGAATGAATTGATGAGATTAATAGCAAATTTTATTGTATTGAAATAGATTTGTATCTTAATTCTTACACATTTATTTTAGAATTAGAAACATGCAGCATCTTCTATTCAAATTCAACTATTCAAATTGTGGTACTTGAGGCTTTTGATTGTTATTTGTTGAAGTGCAGTATTAATCAAGACTGCTAATTCTTTTCTATTGTAACACGTACGGTTCTTTGTTACACAAACTTCTGTTTTGACTTGTAGTTTTACTTTTCTCATGGTTTTTTTTTTTACCGGGAGCCAACTGGAAATGGCAACTTTTCCTCCTACCAACCTGGAAGGAGCTTATAAGTTTGGCAAAAATATTGGTCGACAGTCCATGTCTATTTGATGCATCTACCTTGGCCAATAGAGAAAAGACAATTGCTTTTTAAAGAGCATTAAGGGTTCTAATAATGAACCACATGCAATAAGGGAATGGTTTCAAATATAAATACTCATCTCCTTAGTAAGAGAAAGGGATCCACAATTTACATGACTTTTTCTCTGGATTCCTCCTTAGAGGGTGTGATATGTATTCTCTGGTTGTGATTTATACTCTCATGTTTGAGGCGGTTTCTTAGGTACACACTCGGGTCTCCATTTTATAATGCGCTACCTTTGCGCGGGCTTCAGTAACTTAGGAGCAATGAACCAAGCTTCCGACTCTGTCCCCAAGAACCCATTTCTCCATCTGCATCCTCAAAATTCTAGACTTCGAACATTTCTAAAACTAATACTTTAACACTGCATCAATGCCAATTAATGCCAATGCCAATTAATTGAACACTAGCTTATTTTGAGATGATGTGATTAAATTAAGACTGACAATACGTGTAATCTAAGGAGAGCAAAATTGTAGTAGTTGCAAGTCTATAACAGATAAGTAGCTTTAAGTTTAGCTGCCAGTCAAAGGCCTCATCTCCTTCTCTGATCTCCCAATTTTAAAAGTGCTCTACTATAAATTAATATTTATTTCTTCGATGTGGTTCAAGTAAATAATTAAATAGAGTGAATTGACGAGTTTTCTTTATAAAAATAGTTTTTAATTGCTAACAAAATTCAACATGTATCTTAGAAAACTTCTTTAATTAGATCGGTTGGGAGAATAAAATACAATGGATATGAAATTTCTTCGGTTTAATTTAAGTCTCGACTTAGAGTTCTTGCAGTGCTGATTTTGTATTGATTGCAGACCCACTTCGAAAAACCATGGCTAAGACCTATACATTAGACAAATAAAAAATCTCAGTCAATAAATCATGTCCAATGAAGTGATGTCACATTGGCGATAAACACTCATACCCACCCCCATTAAATTTGTGGTCGTGGAGCGTCCTGTCCAAATCCTTTATATATATGTCTGACCATTGAAGCTTGCACTTGCACTTGCACATGCATGGTAATTAAATAATAGTTAATTGACTAATAATATCACAAATCAGCAGTAGATTGTGTATTGCAGAGAAGCAGCTCTATCAGTATCAGTGTCAGTGTTAGTATCAGTATCAGATACCAAATACAGAAACAGAAAGGATGGAGGAGAGGCTTCTGGAAGTGAATGCAATAAGTAGTAATAGTAATCTGAGAAGAAGGATTTGGTCAGAGGAGAAGAAGATATGGAGAATTACATTTCCAGCAATGGTTGCGAGGGTCACTTCTTTTGGGGTTTTTGTGGTCACACAGGCTTATATTGGACACATTGGCCAAACTCAGCTTGCTGGTTATGCACTGGTTCAACTCATTTCTATGGCATTTGCTAATGGGTTATTTGTAAGTTTTTCTCTTCTTATTTCTCTGCTCCCAACACTTGTCATTTGAATACTTTCTTAACCAAGATGGAAATCAAGATTGCACAAGGCAAGAATTAATACTAAATTTTGAGAGAAACAGAGCCCATGATCTGGGTTTCTGGTTCGGGTCAGTACTTTTGAGAGCAATGGGAGTGAGATTTGTGGAGAAGAGATCGAAGAGCATCAAAGAGTGAGCAAGTGGATATATATATTTCTTGAAAAAGCAATATTTTTATATATGAAGAGATCACGGAGCGATTATGGAGCTCTGAGAAATTAGACATTTTTTTGTCGGTGATTCCATGTGTCCAATCTCGCTCTCTTCTTTCTTTTCCATGAACCATTTTCTTTTACTTTTTCGATTTTACAATTACATTGTTGTTTATTTTGAATATTTGACTAGCTTCTGACTTATTTATTATTGGCAGTTACGAAACATTTATTACATGGAGAAAAATGTCATCAGTTTCATATTACTTGGGACTTAGTTTATTCTTTATTTGCTATTGCTTTTACACACCTTTACCATTCTCATCATATTTTTGCTTCAAATATACATTTATTTAATATTTCTTAACATTAATTGTATTTTTTTTATATTTAGTGGTATACCCTATACTAGTGCTATAGAATAAATAATCTTGAGTTATTTTACTACAAAATCATAAATTTTCATCTCAAATCTCGTTTGTTGCGTTTCTCATTTCATTTTTATTCCTTATCACTCATGTATCGATAACTGATAACCACGTAACCATTTTGTCACGTTAATATGCCATTTTTTAAATATAAATTGGATTAAAAAACTAGTCTAATTTTTATCTTGACTCGTATAAGGAACGATAGATTTGATCTGATCAAGTCCTCGATAAAAAAAATTATTCTTAAACATGTTTTTTATTTTAAACATTTTGGTCCATATAGTTTTTGTTGTACTTTATGAAAAGGGAAATGCTATTTCCACACGTATAAAGGCTGCTTCCACAGCTTTCTATATGATATAATATGTTAAGACTAAAATGTCCTTGTGCAAATGGGAAAATGGGTCTGCATCAATCTACGGTTGTATTGTATGTAGTGTGGTTCTTTGAAGAGTAGAGTAGAGCAAAGGCAGAGCCTAAACAGAGCACATGCTATGCAATGAATTTGTTTGCAGAGCAGTTCTCGAATGACGACGCTCTGAGAAAAGAAAAAGGAACACAAAGTCTCAAAGTTTGTGTCTATTAACGAGGGTAATTTTGTATTTTGAAGAGACATTAAAGTTGAGGCTGTGGAAGCAGCAACTTAAGTTGTGGAAATAGTCTTTCCTTTATAAAAAATATACTAGCATTTCTTGTGTTTTTTTTTTTGGGTGAAATAAGTTCATTTTGATTTGAGTATAATTACTTTTAATTCATTATGAATTTAATCAGAATTTTTACATTTTTCAATTTTAGTATTGTTTGCAAAAAGTAAAACAATTTTCTGAAAAATGCTTGAAAATGATTTCCATAAACATAAAAGAAGAGAATTATCAGAAAAGTTGAATCAATTTTGTGGAAAAAATGTTGATAAGTGGACGCGTGTAAGGCAAGAGGAAGAAAGAATGATTGAGTAATTTTGAACATTTTTTCCTCGGTACGTGTAAGCTCACAAATTTAACTCAAGTCAACAAAATCTTTATCTAACCCCACTAATGATTTTGCTTACAAATTTAATTACTGTATAACAAAATAAATTAATTCATGATGTAGACAAATGGTTAATTATGTGCAAGTAGAAGATGGAAGTCAACAAAAGCACGTGGACAGCACATGATAAAAGAAGCTAAGAAAAGGAGAGGTTGCCCAACCTACTTAATTATCTTATTTCTTCTGCACTGCTCTTTTCTTGTTCAAGCAAAATCTTGAAAATGATTTCAATGATTCTACAATTTGATTTAACCAAGTAGAGTTAGCTAGCAAGCTAGGCTGGTCTTCAGTTCTCATCTGCAATTTATTACCAAAAAAATTGGGAAATAATTTGCTAGTTTGAACAGTCAAAGAGTACGATATTAAGCCCTACAACAGGCTTTAATGGCACAAAACAGTGAAACACAACCCTCCTAACATCTCTACATGCAATGCAAGTGATTCCAAGCAAGCAAGCAAAAATACTCAAAACAATAACTTATGAGATAGATAGTAGCAATCTAAAAATATGGGAGCTGAAGCACAATTGGCAATTTGGCATTGCCTGGCCAAAACTGATATTCCATTACTTGGCAGCTTTGATGACAGTAAACATCAGTCCATGTGCAACTAAAGCTACCCCTCTTCTTCTTCGTCGACTTCTTTTACTTTCCTTTTCTTTCTCAACAGTTTCTCTTCCGCTACAGAGTAAGTAACGACAAATCAATTCAGTACAATGACAACAATTATTTGATAGTCAACTGTAAATGTGAAAAATAGTTGGCGCATGCAGGACAAGAGTAAATAGCATAATAGATAAATTTCGCAAGTACGATAGTATTCGACAAAGATACCGTAAACATAAACAAAACCTGGTGAAAAGAAAATATGAAGACAACTAAAATTTAACAGTTCCACGACAAACTTCCAGAGACCAAAAATTTGTCAGTTTTGTTTATTTTATGGAGGGAGCAACAAGGCGAATTCAGATCGGAGATGGACATGGTGCCATCCATAACTCAAGCACATGCACTGCTTAAGCACCAACAATACATAGACTGCCATAAAAGGATTCATTTGTGGAAAATCCAATTTCCAGCTCAACGTGAAGCACTAAACCAGAACCAAGCCACAGTCAATGTGCTTTCTTTAAGTTTTCATTTGTAAGAATGATGGTAAATATGTGAAGGGGGGTTGTTAAATAAGGATTTTCAATAGGATGAAACGTGATGTAATAGCTTAAGTTTACATAATGCCATTGATGAAGCACAAACTACTGGTCTACTGTAACTGCAATCGCTGAAGACCCAGCCCAAGAAATTATGATGACCAACTCTATCTCTAGGACTGTACATACTGTACATAACTCAATGAGCCAACCCCAGTTGAAGCATCAATCTATAACACCACAAACAAATATCATCCAAGATTAAATATTTTTCAACTCCAGTAAAGATATATCGTTAGTTGATGCTACAAGTTAAACCCTTAGCTGTTTCCCCCTTATCTTTTACATAATTAATCAATATCATACAATAGCTAGCATTTGAATTTAAGCTGCATTTTGTTTGTTTACAATCCTTTTGTCCGACTTAATAATCAGAAAAGGACAGGAATACTAGACTCTCTTGAATTGTTATTATCAAGCCAGTTCCCCTGCTGTTACTTCAATCATAATTTGAATCTGGTGCAACTAATACACCATCTCTTGTTCCAACAGCAGCAGAAAGAACCTACCTATTGTATTAAACTTCGAAACACTGAAGTCTCCCCACATCCATGTTATCAGACAAGTTATGGGTGTGTAATGCTACCTTATTGAAGACTAAAGCACACACTAGAAAATTACACTCTTGTGCATTTACTCATTAAGCTTAGGCATGAAACAGAATTAAAAAAATGTTATCGCCACCCGTAGAATGAAGGTAACCAAAAAGTATATGTTTCATTGGAGTAGCTCTACAAAACTTTATTCCTTTAAGAAGTCGTTTGAACCATATGAGCTCACATGTGGCATTTGCTATTGCTCAATACTCAACATTTGCGCTTGATCTTGCCACCGCAATTTGCTTCTTATTTTTTCAAGAAAATATGTTACCTCCGAATAAGACATGATATCAATGATGTTGATATTCAGTCAGATGGATATTCTGTCCATTCTGCATCTTAATAACAATGTATCTCCATATGCGCAAACAATATGTTTGGTCAAGCAACTGTAAGATAATTAAGACTACCTACCAGTCATCAATATTTTTCCTGATCTGTTAGAGATCCCCCATGTCCTTGCATAAGTTTAAGATAGGGAATCATTGGAGTGTCAACTAGTTTGCAGTCTAATAGGTCGGCTTCCTCAAGGATGTCTATAACAAATTTTTGCTAAGATATTGAAACCCCACCTTTTGACTATTCAACTTCAATGATTAGAAGCATATGAGTTTTCCCATATTTAAGGAATGAAAATGTAAGAACAAATGATTCCTTCATCTGTTGGATATTGTTGAGAACATTCCAAGTAATTACTTTGTCATCAACGTAGACTATCAAGTAGATGCATTGTCGTGATGACAAATGTCGATAGAACACTAAATGATCAACCACATTGCGTGTCATCCCGAATGCTACTAAATCTATCAAACCAACCTCTCGGTCTCGGGGACTACTTAAAACCTAGAGAGACTTTCGAAGCTTGCATACTAATCCAGACTCCCCATTGCACATGCGTTACATGAGTGCTAACACATGACGTAATTCTTACATAAGGGCAAGAACTTGTCCCATGTAAGACTTCATACTGCCTTCTTGCTTCATACTTTTGATGCTACTTGCGATGGTATATAACCTCTTAAGTCTGAAAATTGATTCTATAACATCTGAATGCCTCTTTCCTCACTTTAGCATATGTCTCAAAAGGACGAAATAGTTGCATGAGAGGGGTCAATAGATTGACATAAATGATTGCGTAACTAAGCATTGTTTCCACTTGTCATGATTAGCTTCAAATACTTCTTCAATTGTTTTAGAGAGAAGTTCAATTTGTCTTTGCTCCATGAACCACATTCTAACAACAGTTGCCCATGAAGGATAGTTGGTAAATCCTATCAATTTTCTGGTGATAATGTGGGATCTAGACTCTAGAGATGGTGAAAGACAAGCAAATATGGAGAAACAGCTGAAGTAACTTTGCTAACTTTTGAAATTGTAATTTTTTGCAAAATAAAATGACAAAAAAAAAACACTTAAAACGAAAATGATCATATGTAACCCGTAAGATCATTGAGCAGAAGGGAGGCCATGAGTTCAGATTGTGACAGAGAGTGGATCTAGAGAATGTGGTGAACTTTGGCTTGATGACCCGCGAGCAGTGGCAGAAATTTGAAGGTTTAACCGGTCCCGTTAACAAGTCCAACAGTACCAATGGTGAGGTAAGACAAGCCACAAATTGGGAGATCTACTTGAAATCATGAAGAAGAGCGTCATTCCAACAAGCAACGATGGCAGTGCGTCAGTGGTTCATCAACTATGATGTTCAAGGGTTTTTCTGGCAAGGGCCAGGCAAGCCTGATGGTGTGGTCAGAATTCTTATAGGGCACCGGGAAGATAGCCAAACACTGATCAATTGAAACCGGAGGCCTTACCAGAGTTGACGCACGAGAAAGGGGAGAGAAAAATTCTTCCTACCTTGATACCATGTGAGGTTGAGAGAGAATTTTGTATGTCTATTTACAATGTGGAATACCCAATTTATAGTACATAAGAGAATCAACCGGGATCCTTAATTTGCAGGGATTTTCTATAACAAAGACTTCCTATTTTTGGTTTCCTACTTTAACTATATATTTTTAAAAGCACGACACCATTCTATCTCACCAAATCTACCCTATCAAAGATCAAAACCTGTCATCAAATTAGTGAGAAAAAACCATGCCCTAAATTTGTGATTTTGCAAGATTTTACTCCATTTTCCCTACGCTCATTTTAGTGGACCTTGCCAAAGGTTGAATCAAGATGCTTGCGTTTTCAAAGAGATGTCAGCTGCACTTTTACAAATGATTACTACTCATATCGTTTGACTAGTGAACTTCAGTTTGAAAGTTAACTCCAGTAACTTAACTTTTATAACTTGGAAATTTGGAAAGGACTTCTTTTTTACAATACACATGAAGTTATGGGTTAGTTACTGTCCTAACATAAAAGATCAAATCAATTAAAAGTGAAAAAAGAAAAATGAAATTTCACATAAGCATGGCCACAATGAATTGTTCGGTATTTACCATGCTATTTCAACAAACCTTTTCAACTTGTAACCAGAGTGAGTTCATATTATTTGCATATATATATATTTGGGTTATATGCGGTACATTGTCATTATAAGGAGAAAGTGAGGATGCTTACCGAGGGTTCTGTATTCTTTTCAAAGCTATCCAACCTAGCTCCCGTGAATGGCTCAAAGCTTGTTAGTCTAACCCTCAGTTCTGCACCCCCAGAGGAACCTCTGGTCTTATTCCTCACATTCTGTGCAAGAGTCTTCAGACTTTCTGGTACCTGCAAAGTTTCGCTTTAACCAACAAATATGGAAGCAAGAAAAGTAAACACAGAGAACTGAAAAATAATACTAAAGTGGAATGGAGCCAGTGATAACTGATAACTATGTTTGAATTTTATTTGTGAGGGAGGTAAATGTTAGTTCAGTCAAGTAGTTATCAGCTCCATTGTTTGAAAACAGCCACACCGGTAACCTGAGAAACCGGCCAAAGCACAATGTTGCGTAAATTGTAAACAGTAGATTTTCAATTTTCACAAACCACTCTATTAACAATTTTGACATCTTAATACCTATATCAATGAGCTAAGCTGCCTAACTAGGTTTATCAAGAGTTTGATTACTCTAACAAATTGAACTTAAACCAAACTGATTAGAACGAAACATCGCAGCAAGTAGATTATTAACTAATGATGGCAATTTCCCAAGAAAATTGATAACAATTAGTCCGGTTGACTAATGTTAAATAACAACTTTCTTGATAAGAAATTAAACTGATTACACAAACAAACAACCACTTCTACCTGAAGTTATTAGTATCTCTTGAATTCTTCCTATGATTGAGCTCTACAGCAAAAAAAAAAAAAAAAAAACCATTTTTTGGTATATGAAAATAATAAATTGGTTCAAACTCAACCCCCCAAAAAATAGATCCACAATCGTCAATTCTTAGCTAGCGGAGAAAGCATCAATCCCTAAACACGAACAAAACCTGTTCGACAAAATGCCCCAAACAAAACGAACAATAAAAAAAGCCTTAAAAACACATAACATAGCGAGTGGGGCACGCACCTCAGGCACCGGTTGTTCAAGCTCCCCGGCAGGGATTTTAACAGGCCATTGCTTGCCCTCTTCGCGGAAAATTTTCTGGGCCTCGAAGAGCTGACTCTTGTTCCGAATCAGCTCCTTTATGGTCTTGGCTGGGGTGGCGGCCGCATCAATAACCTCCTCCGCTCCATTGACGAACGTCAACTTTATCTTCGGC
>JAYMSZ010000976.1:0-16171 GCA_036897665.1 Pelargonium citronellum | reverse complement strand
TCCCGAGGAGACAATTTCCATGGCACTAACTATGTGGGAAACTTGGTCTCGAATACAACATAATGATTCCCCTAGTTCTAGTAGGGAGACAACATTGAATTGAGTAAGTCCATCAGATCCGTACGTCAAAATTAATATAGATGGGGATTTATTTTCAGCACAAAGTCATAGTGGAGGAGGGTGGATTGGCAAGTCTGAGTCCGGCTTCGGGTTGGGTGGCGGCCAGGTGGGGTGGTCGGGTTGTGGGGAGGTGGAGGAAATTGAGGCAACAACAATTAAAGAAATTTTGTCGTGGGCTATTTCGAAGAAGTGGTATCATGTGATCATTGAGTCGGATGCAAAATTGATTGTGGATTCTATCAAGACCAGAGGGAAAGGTTATCCTAATACCTTGGGTCTGCTTTATTTTGATATTCAAAAGTTATATGAGTTTTTTACATCTATTCTTATTGTGTATGTTTCTCGTAAGTGTAATGAAGTTGCTCATATCTTAGCTAGAGACAGCCTAGAGGTAGAAGGTGTAGCTTATTGAAAGGATATGCCTAGGAATAGAGATGCCCGAAATGCTGTAACTCGTAATTTAAAGTACATTAATTTAAAAGTTTACATATCCCTTAAAAAAAAATCATGTGTCTTTCTAAATAATTATCCTTAAAATCAAGAGGAAAATATATTAGGATGGAGTATGTGGTAAGGCAAGTGAAAATGAAACGAAACGGAGGCTGATGAGTCGGGTTTGCAGTAAAATTTGTCAATTTTGGTATTATCGGCAATCTGGAAACACAATCGATACAAACATAAACACTATCACAAACTCTGTTCTCTTACGTGGTTTCATTCATCTGCTTCGCCGAATCCAATTACTGTTTTTGTGCTTTGACTTTTCAAATCAAAAACCAGATTTACGAACACACATCTCCATCTCCATCTCCATTCTAATGTTCCTGTTCTATTGGCCACACATGGACATGCAGATTTCATCTCCTTCTACAACAAACCCAGAAAACCCATCTCTCCATATCCAAATTACTCGCTCCCATTAGCTCCTCTGCTCTGGTCCGCTTTCAGAGACCAGGTATTATCGCCCAACACCTATCACTTTTTGTTTTGTTTTGTTTTCGTGAAACGATTTGATTATTGTTGTATGTAAGTTTTGGGTTCATCATCATATTTATTGGGTTTGTTTTGTTTCCATTGTGCTTAATATTTGCAATTTTGGTCATTTTTGTTGGGGGTTGTTGTTTGGCATATATCATCAGATTATGGGTATCTCAAAGATTGGATTTTTATGTGATATTTATTGTGTGGAGTGTTGCTTATTGGTTCATGCTCTCACTGAATTGTTTGGTTTTTACTGGGGTTTGAATTCAAATAAATTAAAGGAGAATGTGAGGGAGTAGATGAGAAATGGATGTTGAATGCCAAAAACTAGAACCTGTGTTTTATTAGGAATCTTTACAAGTTTTGTAATCATTTTCTTAAGAACCAAACAGAGTACTGGATAAGCATTCATGTGGGTATGTTAGGTGAACAGTTACTTAATAATAGTCTTCTTTTCAATTGCAAAATGAAAATTTATTTGAAATATGGTTCAAGGCAGATGCTTCAGCTTTACTTTATTGCCTAATGGCGCCCTTGTTGTGGGATGAGAAATGGATTGTTAATGGTTTGAGGATGATAAAGAATTGAAGTTGAAGAAATATTAAACCATAAGTTTCAATTGCAAAATGGAATTATATATAAAACTATGGTTTAAGGCAGTTGCTTTAGCCTGACGGCACCCTTGTTGCGGGAAGGGAAATGAGTTATTAATTATTGAGGATAAAGAATTGGGATTGAAGTTGAAGAACAAATGCATTTTTTCGGTGGATATTGGGTGACAAAACAAAATCAAGTTGAGGTTTTCAATAGTAGGAAATGTCCAGATAAACAAAAAAAAAACAAAAGAAAAAGATAATAGATTATTCCTAGGTTTGTCACCCCGAGGTAAGTTTTGGAGTGGGAGTAGGAGTGCTGACAGAGTTTTTTGGAGCACAATTGCATCGGATTGAAATTTTTAGCTTACGTATTAACTAAATTTTAACTTAGTTGAAAAAACATGCTCAGCTAGAAACTAATGCACATTACAATAGTCTTAAAGTAATAAAGTGGGGTGGATTCTACAACGGAATTGCATCCAATTGGAAAGGATATAGCAAAGCAGTGCTTGGCAGGCTGGCAGCATATTATTTTGGTATATGCTGTTATGGACTCTACTCTGTGTTGTCTTTAGGATGAAAATTCTTTGTTAGGACTGAAGCCTGCAACTTTCAAAATTGTTGATAGGATAAAAACCACATCAAATGGTCTCACCTAATCCTTCATAGTGATATCATCATTTTTACATTTGAACTTTAGTCGACAGTGCTGCTCAAGAACATGTTTCTGTATTGAAGTTGAGTGAAACTTTTTTTCAACAATAGTGACTAGTTTATACTCTGCGAATTTAAGTTTCTAATTTTGATGCAAGTGCTAGAAGTGTGGTATATCAATACAGGTTTCCATGCTTAAAGTCTTCCAAATCCTCAGCAGCGAGTCATGCCAACAAACAAATATTTCAACTGCAGGTTTAGATTCAATATTGAGTGTTTTGAGACCAATTACTTTTTCCTCACATAAGGCTACACATACCATCAACAAGATTGAATAAAGAGTGAAGATTATAGTACCATCTGCTACTAAAAACACGAGTCATGGAAACTTTTTGTAGTTTGGCTGTGGCTGGCTAGGACCTGACTTGTGGACTGTGGTATAAGTGATTCTAGAGAATGAACTATCAGCTTTCACTGCTTTTAATTTGATTGTTTTTGCCCAATATTTTATTACCATCAAGTAACTTTGAGGTACTTTATTGCAGTGCTTCTTTAGAGTAAAAGGTTCCTTACAGTTCCTGAAGGAAATGGAAGTTGTTGGAGCCTTCAAATCTGATAAAGAATTAAAGCACCGCCCTTTGACTCCTTTGAGGCTTTTGAGGGGTCTGATATGTTTAGTGGTGTTTCTTTCTACTGCTTCTATGTTGCTGCTATATCTTGGCCCTGTTGCTGCTGTCATCTTGCGGTTTTTCAGTTTGCATTACAGTAGGAAAGTAACAGCCTTCTTCTTTGGTTCTTGGCTAGCTTTGTGGCCCTTTCTATTTGAAAAAATAAACAAGACGAAAGTGGTTTTCTCTGGAGATACTGTTCCAGCCAGGGAACGTGTGTTGCTTATTGCTAATCACAGAACAGAGGTTGATTGGATGTACTTATGGGATCTTGCATTGCGGAAAGGGAGACTTGGATATATCAAATATATGCTTAAGAGTAGCTTAATGAAACTGCCAGTTTTTGGGTGGGGATTTCACATTTTAGAGTTCATTTCAGTGGAAAGGAACTGGAATGTTGACGAACCAATCTTGAATCAAATGCTCTCAACTTTTACAGATCCTCAGGATCCCTTGTGGCTTGCGATTTTCCCTGAGGGAACTGATTACACGTAACTTATCTTCCTGATTCTTCTCATATGCATTCATTACCTTGTAGATTTTTATTCGAAACCAATATCCTATGGATTTGAAGTTGCCATATTTTGTCCAAAAATTACATTTTCTTATAGTAACCCTACAAGTCTTTGCATGTACATTTATAGTGCATTTTCTAATATTTGGTCCATTCAAAAACTTCTTCTTCTTTTTTCTTTCCTTGTACAGGGAACAAAAATGCAAAAATTGTAAAAAGTATGCTACTGAAGTTGGGCTTCCAGTACTGGAGAATGTGCTGCTTCCAAAGACAAAAGGCTTTTGTACTTCCTTGGAAATACTACGCGGTTCCTTGGATGCAGGTACTTTGACTCTTGTGGTTTTAGGAAGATAGTACTCAAAAAGGGAGACCCAGTGCACAAAGCGTCCACCATTGTAATACAGTTATGATAATTGTAAATACGATTCCTTGGAAGGTTATTAAATGCAACGTAATGTTTCTTGACTCTCTTACTACAAGGGCTAGGGAAAGGAATGATTAAAGGAGAGTGAAAAGACATTTGGGATCATAGTAATTTAGTTCATATATTGCAATTAGAATCTGTACTTCACATCCTCTTTCCAATAGTTTCTGACATTACAAATGAACTGCAGTTTATGATGTGACTATTGGATACAAGCGTCAATGCCCTACATTTTTGGACAATGTATTTGGCGTGGATCCTTCAGAAGTTCACATTCATGTTCGGCGTATCCCAGTTTCAGATATACCAGCATCTGAGGATGAGGTTAGTACTTGGCTAATGGAGGCATTTCAACTGAAAGATACATTGCTGTTCAATTTCAAATCTCAAGGCCATTTCCCGGATCAAGGAACCGAGCAACAACTTTCAACAATGAAGTGCTTCCTGAATTTTGCGGCTGTGATCTTAATGACAGTAATATTTGGTTATCTTACATTGTTTTCATCCATTTGGTTTAAAGTGTACATAGGTTTAGCATGTGCATACCTTGCTTTTGCTACATACCTAAAATTCCATCCATCACCAATTCTAGACTGTCTTAAATCATTATATTGTAAAAAAACCAAGTAACTATTACAGTTGGATACATAATGTTCAAGTTACAGATGATAAACCATTCATTTATGACAAATCTTGCAGCCTTGAGTTGTTGCTTGTTCTTTCAAAATTGATGACTATTTTGGGAGTTTGCAGTAGATGCATATATACTTGAATTCCATGTATTATGTTTTCATAGTTGTGAAGTAAAGAGATAAGGTCTCCATGAGCATGAAATTGAAGCCAAAACATAACAAACATAGCTCAGCAGCTTTAGCTCATAAGACCAAATGTCTTTTCAAAGTGATATTAATAGCTAATTGTACTATATATAATGGATTATATATATATAATTCTTTCATTTTTTTCTCTTTTCTTTTTGCTGATTGAAATAAGATACTTGGAGAAGAATAGGACATACATGAAATAAAAACAAAGCTTTTCTCATTGGATTAATGGCCTTTGGCCTTTCTGTTCTCTCTTACATCAACAAACATCTCTTCTTCTTTTTTTTCCTTCTCATACATTTTCAGTTTCTCTACAAACAGGTTTCCCATCTTTGAGAACACCCAAGCCACCACTAGTTATGGTTCCGTTCCTCGCTGCTACGGCCGCCCGGCCACGGGGAAGGAAAATCCTCCTAAATCTAGGGCTTTTGCAATATGTGCCCCCCACCCTTCTACAATGAACCAACAACCCCCTAGAAAATAAAATTACAAGAGCCCAAAATTAACAAAAATATATTTATATTTAGAAGAGAGGGCTAAAGCTGTGCCTATATTTTACAGACGTTCCTTTTTTGGAACCACTACTTATGAAGAAACTGCTCCGCAAACGATTCAACCATGACAGTCTCACCTCACCAGAGCCTCCTGTGCATTGACCCTCCCCTTCCTCCTCGCTGCTGAAGAGGGTCTGGTCTGAGCAGTCAAGTGAAGCTCCACACGCTAAGTTATATGATTCACATGCTGAGTGGCATACTCGTAGCCTGTTGTCGCCATCTTTGTCACACTTTTGGATGGAGATCTGGCATTTTGAGTTAAGTTATGAGTCCAACACCTAAATGACTCCAGGAAAGCAGTGTATACACAGCAAAACTAAATGAATCCAATTGCTTTATCAACTAGCCATACCATCATACTACCAAATATTGCCATGCTTATAGTGCACAATACAAAATGCCCTCGAAACAAGCTAATTAACACTAAAACTAGTTCGCGTCCCAAAAGTTAGGTCACTTGTTACACAAACTAGGGATCCTCTATCTCCACTAGGCATTTAGAATACTAGTTTTGTACAGTAGACAGCATGTAATCAGTGAACCAAATGTCCATTACGGACTGAGCAACACATACAGATCCTAGTTTGAGAATTAGGTTTAGTGGAATGTTTGCGCATAAGTATCTTCAATGAAGTTCAACATAGCCACAGAACAGAAAAGAACAAAATAAAAGAAAATGAAAGAGTTCACACGCTGCAATGTCTAGGGACAACAGAAAACTTACCCAGCAGGCCAGCCGCTTTGCAGCTGCATCACAGTAGCTGCTGCCAAAGATATTAAATAATTTCCTAGCACCACCTGGAAACAACCTATGGTAGTTTGGCATGACAACAACTTCTTCTAGCTGTTGGAGTATACTTGGTTCACTGGGTGCACAATGTTGCCCCCTAAAATCACTTTCCAGCACATTTTTGCAAACTGAAAGACTAGAGAGGAGCACGGAACTGTTCTGGCACGTGTAACCAGCATAGTCAGAGCAACGGAACTCACAAACGCCATTATCACAGACCCCTCCATGAAGGCTGCATTGTTCATCGCAAACAGCTGCATATCATGCCCAAACACAATGTTATAAGAAATTCACATTTACGAAATCATACTCCATTATTAGTTTTATCAGAAAAGGAGTGAAGTTTTAGATTCATAAGCAGGTTTTCTGAAAGGTCTGTCAGCAAATTCATTTTAATACATGCAAATGCTACACGGACAAAGCTTGACAATACAATATACACTCTACAAATGGGGTGTAGTCATATAAGATGTGAGAGTATAGCAGCAGGAATCATAAGTGACCCTATTCTTCTCCCTACGTTTAGAAATGTACTAACAAATGCAGGAAAAGTAATATTAATTAGCAAGGTAACATGTGTATTTCACTTTGAAATGCGCCAAAATTTGACAAGTGCAACAAGGTTGGTATAAGTGTTCAGAGCACGTTGTTGCTTAATAGCCCATTCGCTTTGTACTGTTCGCAACGGAAACAAAATTCTTCTTTTGCAAGTGCATGTTGAAGCAAAAAGCATGAAAGCTTCCAATAATGAGGTTGGAATGGTAGGGTATAAAACATTTAGCAGTAGGAAACTAATTATAATAAATAATGGAAATCCCTAAAGGAGATAATTACCAGTGGAGCAGTCTGTGCCTGTATACCCATTTTCACACTCACAAACCCCATTGAAAAGGCACTTTCCATGCCCATTACAATTGCTCGGGCAAGAACCTGCCCAAAAATATAAAAAGAAAACATTCAGTTCAATTTCTAAAACAATGGCAGATTATTGATAAGAAGCTTAATTCCAGACATGAATCTTAAACTAAACAAGGAGTGGAGTAAAAAGATTAAAAGCTCACGTCTACTACAATCATAACCATGAAACCCCAGAAAACAGTGGCACTTTCCATCAACACAGTCACCATTGAAATTACACGAATTGGGACACTGTCCAGATACAGGGACTGGGGCTGTGCTACATAGCTCATGGTAAGCAGGGCAAATCAGTTCACCTACAGACAAAACCATGAAGAAATATAAGCAAAAGCAAAGAGAGAGTATATGTGGGAACAACCGAGAGACATTAGCATGATACCATTAAAACCAGGGAACTGAATAGGGCCGCCAGCATCAGGACATGTTTTCCAAATGCCATCCACAGCGACCTAGCAAACAATTAAAATTACTCAATAAATAACCTAACATATAGTCCTAAGATGATTCAAATTGAAAGACAAGTCTTCATCTTGTTGCTTCTTGTTAATAAGAGGCATAGAGAGTTTTTTTACCCACACAATCTAGAGATAGTTGCACAACTTCCAATCGGTAAGTGTTCAACATTATGTTAGAAATTACAACACATGAACTCAGACAAGACCTCAAGCAAACAGCTCAAATTCAGGAATTGTACTGCTTATTGATTTCTAGAGCCCATCTCTTCACTGGCAAACTCACAAACAATACAGCAAAGGTTTATGGGTATGAGCACGACATGCATTCAGTTCTCTGTACCAGTGAGTTTTCATGCCTTCAAAAGATTTTAAAGTCTAATACTCTAATATAATATTATGGTCAAAAAGCTCACAAAACACATGTAGAATCACATCAGTAGTATCATCCATCAAACTGAAATTTCATGTTTCAAAACACTTTTCAAAATAGCTATAGTTTTAGTAGGTTTTACTAAGCTGTAAATGCTAAAATCATCAAAATGACCACTCTTCAGACTACACAATGAAATATAAATATTCTAATTGACGTAATGTACACATTGAATTTTTGGAGTGGAGCCAATATTACAATTAAAATACTATTAAGTTTCTTGGATACTGCATATTGAGATATTCAAGAAGATATATGTGTTGAATATGCTACTCGTAAGTCAAAGCACTTTAACGAAAGCAACTAAGCACAAACTAAAGCTACAGATCATACCTCTAAGGAGTTGTTCAAACATCTATGCTGATAACAACCATTTCCCTGTGTCATAGAACCCCGCACAAAGCCAGTACGAACTAACGATGAGGCCATACACCTACAAATTAACAAAGAACATAAACCTCAACCATTTTGCACCCCATTATAAGTTTTTACCGCATAAGCTACAAACATCAGGCCAGCTAGACTGCTATTGTGAGAAAACACCAGGCAGAAATCTCACCTGGAGTTTCCCCCTCGCACCTCACCCAGCATTCTGTCAGGTGCTCTTGCACTGTTAGTGTCTGTACATGATCCATCAGAGTAAGCCACAAAATATGTGCAATAATCAGCCAGTGATGACTGCCCACCTGCAGTGGAGACAAAAAAAAAAGAGAGGTATCACATTAGATGTCATGCTATGAAGAGAAATTATTGCATACATATTGATGAAACATGAGCATGATATTGATCCATACTAGAGCATCACAAAAAGCATAAAAGAGCCTGTTAGCATATGTGAAATGGTGCAAGAACAGATCAGAATGAGATCTAGCAAAGAATGAAAGTGTTGAACTCTGTAGTTGGTACGTCAAATACAGTGCCTACAAAACCATACGAAGTGCTATATAGAAAACATGAACTATCTGAGAATTTCGATGTGGTAAGATGAAGGAATCTTTTCCAGGATCAGCCTAAGGGAACCCACCAACATTATCAGTGAATCTGTATTATGATAATTTTACAACTTACAAGTGTGCATGGAATGGGGAATAGGATAGCAAATTTTCAATATCTAGAGGAAATACTGATGGATCACCAAAGATCATGATGGAAATATTCTTAGATCGAACAATAACGAAACTCTTTAAAATATAACTTAGTCAACTTTTTGCTGCAAGATTTACTAATGTTTTTTCTCAAGGAATATAGTTTCTCAACAGAATATGGTTGATCATCTATCTAGTTACTTTTGTCTTGCTATCTTAGTTACTAAACCACAAGAGGACTTCCTAGGATTCACGACAGTTTGGGTCAGAAAAGACCTGAGCAAATGAAATAAAATAAGGGATACTACTGCAATGATACTAATAATGACTGTAAATCATTGACGAGTACTTTGCTTCTTAGCCATATATAATTGGTAATATCTAAAGTGCAAGTAGATGGGAAGGAGGTTTTGTATTTACATTCATGATTCGAGCGCGAAAATCAGTTTAGGGTAAGCCAATATAACAATAAAGATGAACTCAAACCACATAGTCACAAATTTAATCAGGATTTTAAATCACAATTAAGTTTTAAGAAGGCTGAACTTCAGAATATAGGGGAAATAACTAGACAATGAGAATCTAAGATCACTTCATGGTAAAAAAAACGAGAACACCAATGAGTCTGTGACAGTTTTTTCTTTATCTAATAAGTCATCTATGGTCCTAAAGGTAAAATATAAAATGCACTCAAACGCACCTTTATTAGCCTGTGGAAAATAGCGAGCCCAAAGAGGGAGATCACCACTATAATTCACAATTGGGCAGTAACCTTCCGCCTCTCTGTTATATGTACAACCTGACAATTGTGTAGTGTTGCAATGGTATGCTCCTTTCCATAGGTTGCAAGGAGATGTCACAAAATCAGTCCCTTGGTTGCGACCCCAGTCAAGACGGTCAGCCATACTATAGTTTGCCTGGTACCATCCACTATCCTCTAATAATGCTAAAGTCATCTTTGAAACTACTGATCTTGTATCCACTGAACCAGTCATAATCTCATTCATCAGGAGCCTTTTCTCCCAGTGAGACCCTGCAGACAATGATATCAAAACCACATCCACAACCAAACTGCTAATAGGTAGCATCCGTGCAGTATGTTTCAAAAGTAAGGCTCTTGTCACTCAAAAAGTATCTAATATAGTGTTGCATTTTCTTTTTTGCTTCTATTATCTCCACAAGTATGTACTGCAAACAAATTGACTTGGTATCATACAATCCAAAGTCTCTAATTTGCATTCATCTAATGAATTGTGTGTTTTAGACTTCAACAATTTTAAATGAAACCTAACCACTACTAGTAAATTTGTTTTCAAACAATTGTCAAATCGCTAGTACATCTATTAAATGTCCCATAGGAAATGGGAAAAGAGGATGATAATAGAAAGAAAACCTGATGTGCCACGTCCACCACCATCTTCTAGCTCTAAACCAGTAAAATTCTTAGAAAATGCCTGCCAGTTAAACACACAGATCAGCTACAGGTTGAACTTCTCCCTCTTTTAACTTCTACTAACTTGGACATATTCTGTCCCAAAACATCTAAAATCGTACATATGGCTAATCCCTGCAAAGGACAGATGAGAGTTACCCCATAATGATGTCGTGAGTGCATGACAACACGCGGAAGAACTACACGTGTTACCATTCTCCCAAGCTTTTCATCCATGACTTGCTCAGTAACCTGAAAATATAGAAAACAAATAAAAGTAGATTTAAAGTTGAGTGACTAATGCAAAACACAGTTAAATTATATTAAACAAATAAAAAAATCGTTCTAGTTCAGAAACAAGACGAGAATTGGGAAATTGAAAGAGAATGAATTATACAAACTTTTGGGCTAATTTCAGGCTTTCATTAGCAATCCATGTGACTGTCAATTGTTACGTTCAAGTATTTATGTTTCTAAAATTGCTGCTAAAAGGAAGATATTAGCCCTAATCAATAAGGCAACTATTTAGCATAACCTAAACGGTGCTAGAATTTGACTAATCCTCACAGCAAAACATCTAGAAAAGTCCATGGTTGACTGGTCACATTGGTATGTATCAAACAGCATATATCCTGCAGCCTTTACCTGACTACGCCTTCTTTTCCTCTCATCTCTAAAATGGGCAAATGCATGGGGGTCAAAGCCAAGAACATGCATAACCTGGAATAGACAAGACATGCTTAGAATATAACAGATTAACTACACCAGCTTTCAATTACATTGGCTCACAAACAAAAACAAAAAAAAAAAACAGACCTCATGAATCAGAGTTGCCGAGAGTAGAGTCTCTGCTTCAGCCGTCAAATGGCGAGGGGCAACATTCACATGACCTATAATAGAGGAGCAGTTCCGTCTAATTTCAGAACTATAATGCATGCTAAGGCAAGACAATTAATCTTTGTTAAAATAGGCTCCAAGAATAAACTTACCAGCTATGGCACGCCCCCATTGATCGCGTTCACATGCCACTGCCCAAGCAAGAGTGTTTCCAGTGGTAGGTCTCGTAGTCACTAAAAGAACCAAGTCTGCATCAGCAACACCCTCTGAAATAGAAAGTATCATGAGCATTAACCAAAAATGGAAGGTGGCATAATAATATGTGCCTTCAATAGAATCAGCATGTTGAAAATTCAGTTTGCTTGCAAAAAAGCACTTCATCAGAGACAAGATACCTTCAACATATTCCCGAGGAAGCTGCACACCTCCATCTTGTCCACACGCAGAATATCCACTCAACCGCAAGTTCCCTTTAACAGGCTCAACAGCTAACGCTCTCTTGAACCAGTCAGCTGTCTGCCCCAAAGCCTGTATGGTGTAGCTTTTGAAAATTAGTTTCTCCATAAATTCACAGGCTATTTGGCAAGAGTGATTTGAATACTCTTCCAAAAGAGTGATTTAAATTACTTCTTGTAAGTTTAAGACTTAGTGGTCCAAAATCTATTAAAAGCCCGAATTGCATGCCCAAAAAACAAAATGGAACCGGATTAGATTCTCACAAGAAGACAAGTAAAATGTACACAGTAGAAAAACAAACCTTGCGAAGGCGGTGCCTTTTATCCTCCCCAGAGATATCATCCAAAGTGCAGTTATACCAGCAATCACCATATATAGGAGGATCACTATGAGGATTGCAGGAAGGTGAGCCAAGGTAAGAACTCAAAGGAGGCTCCCCAAGCTAGTCAAAGAAGGAAAGAATAAGCAATAAACGCAAAATTAGTTACAGGGAACCCATTTACATGTTGCAACAAAGAGCTTAACAATTAACCTTGACACACACCTTTACAATGTCACCAACATTGCGACAATCTCTATCAGGCGAGTGCCCAACCGCGTCATAATTTAGATATATCCTAACAGGTTGCTTTGCATCCTTTTGCTGCTTTGCATCCTTTTGCTGCTTTGCATCCTTTTGCTGCTCTGGGAGTTCAGAATCTTCAAGTAATATCCTCCCTTTGTGGTGAAGGGATTTGGAGACATCAGACTGTTCATAAACCTGTGGGGTAACAGAGTACACTTTGCGACCCGGCCGCCTCCTTTGTTCAAGTATTTGATCATGTATGCAAGAATGCGAGACTACATTTTTGCTCCCCTTTCCAGAGTCTTGCCATTGCAGTTGATTTTCTTGATACTTTGCGTCAGCAAATTCCAATAACACCAGTATCAGTACAACCTGAAGTAGAGAGCAATAAAAACAATCAAACAATAATCAAATTCAGCCGCTGGGTTTATTAGATTAAAACTAAAACACTATAGTTTCGACCATAAAAGACGAACAAAAGTGCAATTCTTCAAAGTAAACATCAGATCTAACAAGACCTAACTCACAGTAGTAATTGACAACCAAAGAATAAATCTTTGACACCCATATCTTAAATTGAGCACTAGAAAAGGAAAATTAGAGCACCAAAATTCATACAGTGAGGAACCCATTGTTACTTATAGCTAATATAAACCACAGATCCACAAAAACCAGCTGAACTGTCACTATGATGCCCAATAGGAAACTCCAATTTTCTCACAAGCTAATTGAAAATTTTCAATAAAATTTCCCCAGAAATCCAAACAAATAAGGAAATAAGGAAGAACAGGTAGCTACGGAATGATGAAACTATCAATTTACTCAAACAGTCACTTTCCTAATAAAAATGTCGAAGATTTTCTTTTAATACCTAAAAATCAGATGCCTGATCATGAAGTCGGCATCAACCCAAAAATCCCAAATATTGTTTCCATTTCCACATTTTGTCCCTAAAACCCAACTCACAAATCATTATCGAAGAAACAAAACCTAAAACCCTATGCCACGAAACCCAAATTGCGGTGCGAAATCGATATCCCAGCAAGCTTACCTCGAACACAACGAAGCGAAATCGGAGCTTAGGCCAAAATCCAGGTACGGTACATGGACCCTCCATGAAACGATAGCAGCAACTGACACTTCCAATAGCGTTTCCATTAAATCGCCGGCGATTTCCCAATCGGCCTCAAAACCCAGAAAATTCGTCGACCCGTCTGCATTTGAATCGCTTCGTGGAAACAGATACACAAAAAAATTGGGAGAGACCCTTTGGCGCAGACCTCCTTTTGGCGTCGATTTCAATCGACCAGAACGCAATGGTGCACAAAAGGAGTGACGGGTCTCTGTAGATTTCCGCAGAGACCAAACCGTACCCTTTGTGACGACTCGTTCAAAATCGGACCTTTATCAAAAAAAAATGGCTGTCGTTGAAATTACCCAGAAAACAGAGAAAATTTCAGTGCTCTCTGTTTGTTCTCAAGGAAATGAAAAATAGTGACAGTGAAGAGAAGATGGAGAAAAATGAAATAGATTGGGTGGGTGGGTACATATTATAGTTTTTTAATCTTTTGGGGCTTTTTTATATTTGGAAACAGTTGATACCTTAATTCAAAACTTCAATAAATTTTATTATTCAGTAAAAATATCATGTGGGATCATCCAAATGACCCTCATGTTTCCATAATTTACAGAAAGACCTACTTTCCTATATCTTCTTCCTAAGAGAAAATTATTTTAAAAAAAAAATTGTATCAATCTATTTTTTTGGATAAAAATAGTAATGTTTAAAGAAACTTCAAAATACATATTTAGCTTTATTATTTTATTTTCATAACATAAATTAGTAATGTGGCAAGAAATATTCATATTCTGATTTAGCATTTTATTATGACTCATTGGGTAATGGTTTTGATAGTAAAATACTAAAATGGTTGGCCAATAATTGAACTTCCAAATAGTATGAAATTTGTGAAAAATGTGTACTACTGGGTCAGGTGATTAGTGGTTTAGATATGCACCAAACCAAGAATATATAAATAAATAAATAAATAAATAAAACATAAACAAAACAATATGTCAATAGTGATTTGGTAACCTAAGTCAACACATTATGTAAGGATAATAATATATGGTGATGCAAGTCACATGTTGTTGCTCCTATACAATCATGTTATTTTGTTATCATTTCATAGTATGGGAAGAGGAAACTTTGGTTTAAATGCAATTGTTTTGTTTTTTTCAGTTTCAAGTATGATAGATCAGTTAAAGTTTTGAATTTTTAATTAAAGAATTGGAGTTTGTAGCACTTTATTTAAATTATGAAATTCAAGTTTCATTGCTAATTGTTGCCATAATGGATTTTTCTTTTTTTTCTTCCAAATATGTATTTGAATTTCTGACATTCCACTAACAAATAATATTTGTCAAATATCAACTATGATATGTCATATGTGCAAATATTTGTTTAATAATGATAATAATAAATTATCTATTTTCAAGAAATTAATAATTTATCTAAAACTGTTAAATCTACTACGATCGCGTACAATATTGAAACTCGAATAAAAATATAAAGAAACAATCAAAACATTTAATAGACTCTAAAAATAATATTGTTGTATTTCTTAAATACAACCAATACACATCTTGAAAGTCGTGTAGGGTTTCTATACGGGTATAATTGCTTTCTGATTTTCTGAGCGACGACAATCTATTTGGTATGTAGATGACAAATTGCGGTCTCTCTCTCATTCAAATAATGATAGTTAGTTAAAGTGTTGTTAGGGTTTGCAAGGCGGCGGTGTACATTCATAGTGGATTTTATTATTAGTGTGTGTGTATGACAGCGGGATACAGTTGCAGGGAATGAGAAGGTTGATTAATGAAAGGTGATGGTTTGGTCGGAGCTATCGGATCAACCTTTGAGTTTACTGTCGAATCAGATGACAAACTCGGTGGTGGCGAGAGACAATTGGCAAAACACTTCACATGGTCACATTAAGCTTCAAGTGAAATTGTTGTTAGTTGTTCTACTCTTCAGACTTGGGAGAGAATTTTAGTGTTTTAATTTCAACTTGGTTATTCAGACTAATGAAGAGGATTCTAGTGCTTTTAGTTAGATTATTCATGATGTTTTAGTCATTGTGATTCATTTTGGTAGCGTCAGTTTTTTGTTAGTTGACTTAATAGGCCCCTCTAGCTAGTTCAATAGTTAGGTATTCGCTTAGTCCCATTTGGATTCTCCCTCCTTCTGGTTGGACTAAGATTAACACAGATAGTAGCTCTTTAATTAGGTATCTCGAGTTTACGCGATACTGGGGCAGTAGCCAAAGACTTTAGAGGAACTTGGATAGCGGGTAGTTATAGAAGAGTGGGTTGGACCGAGGTTGTCATAGCAAAATTATGAGATTTGAGATTAGGCATCAGACTTGTTGAGTCGTTGGGATGTAACAAGACCATTTTGGAAGTGGATTCTAGCAACACTGTCTTTCTTTTCTATATGCATGACTATAGCTCTCATCCTTGAAGACCTTTGATTATGAAGTGCAAGAAAAGAGCAAGACGCTTTGAGGATTTCTTGCTTTTGCAGATTAACAGGAAAGCAAATTGTGTGGCTGATTTATTTAGCTCAATTTTGTCTTTCTGTTTACTTGGATTGTAAATACTAGTTTATGCTCCGTGCATTGCACATAATCAAAATTATAGTTTACGATATAATATAATTTATTGTTTAGTTATATTACAAATGTATTGGAAATATATTATATCTACAATGATGAGATTACACATACAATACTCATTTATATATGGTTACACATAATCTTGATCTAAATAAAAAGAATGATGAAATATGAAAAAAAAAATACAT
>JAYMSZ010000975.1:0-16173 GCA_036897665.1 Pelargonium citronellum | reverse complement strand
TGAGGATCGATATTCGGACTCCTCAAGAGTCCTATACTACTTGTGCGAATCGGTATACTTGCCGAGAGCGTGTCAAAGCACACTCATGATGAACTGGTCAATCTGGGTTACATGATCATAGCAATGGGTTTCAAGCGGTTCACGCATAAAGAGCTCAAGAAGGCCACAAAAAACTTCAAACATGAAGTGGGAAGAGGGGGCTTTGGGACAGTTTTCAAAGGGGTTCTTGACAATGGAATAGTTGTAGCTGTGAAGCGACTGGAAGGCGTTTTGCAAGGCGAAGCAGAGTTCTGGGCAGAGGTGACCACCATAGGGAAGATCAACCACAGGAACTTGGTGAAACTGTGGGGTTTCTGTGTTGAGAATGAGCATAAGCTGCTGATATATGAGTACTTAGAAAATGGTTCCTTGGATAAAATCTTGTTCTCAGATTCATCCAACAGATTGGGATGGGACCAGAGGTACAACATTGCTTTAGGGACAGCAAAGGGTCTGGCGTACCTACACGAGGAGTGTCTAGAATGGGTACTCCATTGCGACGTAAAGCCTCAGAACATTTTGTTGGATGATGATCTTGAACCTAAGGTGGCAGACTTTGGCATGTCAATGCTATTCAAAGAGAACAACGAGAAAGGGTTTTCCAAGGTTCGGGGCACTAGAGGGTACTTAGCTCCGGAGTGGATCATGAATTCAAAAATTGATGCAAAGGTAGATGTCTACAGCTATGGGATGGTTCTGCTGGAACTACTGACTGGAAAGAGTGCATATGCTTTCCAAACTGCTTCTTCAGCTCCTGACAACAACTTGGTACACTGGGTGAGGCAAATGATCGAACTCGAAGGGCTCAAGAAAGTGATTGACCCAAACTTGGACCATGAATACAACAAGGAGAAGCTGGAGCAGTTGGTGAAAGTGGCCATGCTTTGTGTAGGAGAAGATGCAGCTATAAGGCCTAGTATGAGCAAGGTTGTGAAGCTTCTCAGCAGATATGATGAGAAAAGTGCAGATACTGAGATTGAGGTCAGTGATTAAACCCAAAAATCTCAATGTCTAGACTTGGGGTTTTGTGTTGATTTGATATTTCATTCTATGTAATGAGAAAACTTGATACAAATATGTAATAAATGTGTGCAAATCATCTAAATGACTCTTCAATTACAGTCAATAGAGCATGGTATAGGCCATAGGGAATGAGTTTAGTGATTTTCTTCAATGTTGACTTCAGTTTCATCTTCACATTCTAGTAGAACTTGGACCACAGTGTCCATTGTTGGCCTCTTGCTTCTATCTTCTTCAACACATGAAATTCCAATCTTGACCATTGTTATTGCCTGGTTCCTGCTAAACTTGCCTTCAAGTCTTGGATCCACTATATCTTCTATCTTCAAGTCCACACCAGATTGATCTATACTTTTCATTTTCCTGGCAAATCTCATCAGCTCCATTTCCTGCTCCTCACCCCCTTCAACCACCCAAGTTGAGAGCCGAATTCCCTTCACCATTTCTAGAACCACAACTCCAAAACCATAAACATCGACTTTTGCAGTAATGGGGAGGTTCGTAAGCCACTCTGGAGCCATGTACCCTTTCGTTCCTCGAATCCTAGACAGCTCTGAGTTTGGGCTGCCTCTCTGGGACAACTTAGCTAGCCCAAAATCTGCAATTTTAGGCTCGAAGTCGTCGTCTAGAAGTATATTTTCAGGCTTCACATCACAATGGAAAACCCATTCTAGACATTCATGGTGTAGGTAAGCTAAGCCCTTGGCAGTACCTAGTGCAATTTTGAACCTTTCCTTCCAACCAAGAGAGATGCCAAAGAACAAGTGCTTGTCCAGTGACTGGTTCTTGATGTGTTCATAAACAAGGAGTTTATGTTTTCCTTCATAACAGAAACCCCACATTCTCACAAGGTTCATGTGGTTTATCTTTCCAATTGTGCTCACTTCTGCCCAAAACCCTTCTTCACCTTGATACACATCTCTCAACATCTTCACTGCCACCTGCCTATCATCTGACAATGTGCCTTTATACACAGCACCAAAAGCTCCTCTTCCTAGCTCTTCCTTGAAGTTCTTGGTTGCCTTCTTCAGTTCACCATAAGTAAACCTCCTGAACTGACTGGAGATCGCGAGATACCCGTTTTCCACAGAAGCAGGCAAGCCATGTTTTCTGAAGAGAAACCACCAACCAGGCACTGCCAAGAGAATTTCTATAGCACCAATGGCAAAAGCAGACCAGAAAAAATATGCCCAGTTCACCTTTTTATTGCTAGTGTCATACATTGTGGGATAGCCCAGCATAACTTCAGCTGCACTAGACCCACACAATGGATTGGAGCCATTGAGAAAATATGGTTCTGATGCTTCTACACTCTCAACCACTTTCAGATATATGCTACCTGGAAAGTTTGGAGAAGTGAAGCCATTGAAGAGGGCACTTTTTGTGAAGCACAGCCCCTCACCTGTCAGCCGGTAGTTAAACCCGCTACAACGACAGTCTTCGGAGCATATCTTCCTGCAGGAATCAAAAGAAACTGGTTGACTGAAATTGAGATCAAAGCCATAGAAGTCTGTATGTTGCAAGTGCACATATTTTAGATGCTGAGAATGTGGGTTGGAGCAACTTTGATTGAACTTAGGCTTGCATCCTTGGTTCCAATCAGTTGAATTGGTGACCTCATAACCAGGAGGGCATGAGCACTTGGGTTCTGGTGTGTAAACACAAATCCCATTTCTTCCACAAATGCCATGCACTGTGCACTGCTCAGCAAGAGCTTGCCAAGATACACTCCACATTCCTGTTGCATTGTTGAGGCTGTAGAGCCTCAGGTTTCCATCATGATCCATTGTTAGCCTTCTCTTGACCCCAAAGCCACCCATGTCAGTGGCTCTGAACTCCAACCTGTCACTTGATACAAAAGTGCCAGAATCATCTAGAACTGCTGTCCTGCTGCTGTTATAGTTTGTTCTCCCATTTCTATACACATCAAAATCAGGATTAGGCCAATACAAGCTCGAAATGTCCGGTCCGTCGTAGATCAATCTCAAGACATTGTCACTGTCAAAATAAAAACTATAGTAGCCAGATGAAAAAGTACCTGCTCCTAGTGTAGATGTAAGCCTGGAGTCCTTGGTGAAGGGCTGATTGGGAAGAAGAGTGTCTGTGGGAGAATCAAAGCTCTGCCATAGAATTTTACCATTTGGGTTTTTCAGAACAAGGTTCCCAGAGTTGAGAAGCTCTGCTGTGTCAACATCAGTGGAGGTGGTGTTGGTCTCCCAAATGACTGAACCACCCAAATCAGTGAGCACCATGGAGCCATCTGGGAGAAGAGAAACCTTTGAGCCCTTGCCACTGACTGGTCTTTCTCTATTGGCCATCCAAACAATAGTTCTGTTCTTGGAATTTGTGAACCAAATTGAGAACCAGTAAGCATTTGCTCCCATCCCATAGAAGCCACAAGTGAAGGTGTTGTCAGGGGAGGCTAACAGACCAGAATCGTCACCATCTTCAACTGACAGAGAAGAGCCTCTGTGCAGCAAATTCTGGGGTTTTGGAGTTGCAGATGAGATAAAAATGGATAGTATTAGAAGAAGAATAAAAGTAGAACATCTTGAAGATTTAGGAGTTTGGTATGCCATTTTGCTGTGAATCTTGATTCTTAGTTGAATCACTTATATATAGGGTCACCCAGAGGAAATGTTGATGTTTCTGGTAATTGTGAAACTATTTACATAACCACTAGGAGACCCACTCAAGATTCAAGAATGAATGTCTTTTTGTTTTTGTTTTTGTTTTTTGTTTTTTGTGTTCTGTTTTCTTTCTTGTATTGCACGCTTTTTTGAATTCAAATATCTTTTTCATGACCCCTACGCCCACGGCAGCGGTCAGTGCCCACTATTGGTCTGTCATTGTAGTTGAAATAAGTGTTTACTGTATTTCTTTACATTGATTTATCAACTTATTTTAAAGCCAAATATATGAATATTATTTCATTTTCTTGTAATATGTAATAACTACTTTTGTTGCACCAAAATTAATGTCTTTCAATATGAAATTTTGTGCATGCTGTGCTCTTCTTGCATGTTTGAGTATTGGGGCACTTATTTATCAAGAAAGCTTCTTCTTCTTTTTCTGTTTATAAACTGAAACGAAAATTACTGCTACACAATCAAAATGGTTGAGCAGCATACAGTAAAGACTATAGAGCATTCTTCACTCCAAGACTTTTTCTTTGTTTTTGTACACCATATTTGGGTATTGAAACATGGACCACTTTCAAGTTCCAACCAAGAAGGAAAGGCACCAATCAATTTTGGTGACCAACTATGACCAGCCAAGTTTCATATTACCGTCCATTTCATTTTCAGAGTCTCAAAACTCCCAAAAAAAATTCCAACATGTGGTTAGTTGATATTTCATTTGAAGATAATTGTCCCAGTAGATATTTTTGCAGAAACTGTTCTGATTACCACATCTTTGGAAAGTACTGAGTCTAACTGATCCTTTACAAAGCAATAGAAGAAAAATATTTGAGGCTCACATGAAAACTATAGATAATTTTAGCCTCTAGTCTCTGCCACCACATGTTTTTCCTCTTGTGAATCTTGCACTTTATATGGTGATTATAGTTCACAAGCTTCTGTTATGCACCAGCAAGTACAAACATATTTTGGCAGTGGTAACTTGGTAGTAAGATGTTGGAGGGGAAAGCAGTGGTGCGCGATTCGGACATGACAGAGGAGATGCAGGGTCATGTCTTGGAGTTAGCTTACCAGGCTCTTGATCTACATGAAGCTTCTGATTGCCAATCCATCGCCCGTTACATAAAACAGGTATGCTTTCACTCAGAATATTCTCCATTTGCATTATAAACAATTTTATTCACACCCCTTCTCTATTTTCAGTATCTTTGTATCAAATAATAGAGATATAGAATAACACTTAGTGCAACAACCTCTTCAGCAAAGCAAAAAACAAAGGTGATGGTGAAAATCTTAGGGATCTTTGTTTGCTGATGTGAATATTAACCGCGCCCCACACGGGGGATGAGGAATAAGAATTTTGGGAATCATGTTACAAGTGGTGTGCTAAAGAGTTCAAATTTCCATTAAGCTTAGCCTTTTCCTTTTGGGGTCAAGGAGGGGTCAAGAAAAAGCAAAAGAGATAAGCCCAAATATCCCAATTAGGTTTGAACGAGAACCGAACAATCTTTGTTAAAAATAGCATATTCACCTTGTTTTTTGCATTTTGAGATGATTGAACAAAGCTTGGAAGTTGGAATAAGCTGCTTTCATGTCATTTTTCTGTTTCCTCAGGTATGTTAAATAATACTCTGATATGGTAAGAATGAAATATGTTATGCAGCTTCTCCTTTTAGTATTTACTATTTGGAAAAGTGTCATTGATCATGTTTTGTATTTGAATCCAAGAACTGACAAAACTTGCTACTTGCTAAACAGAATTTTGATGGAACATATGGACCAGCATGGCACTGTGTGGTAGGCAAGAACTTTGGATCATGCATTACACATTTGAGTGGAAGCTTTATTTTCTTCAGCGTCGATATGATGGAGTTTCTCATCTTCAAAGACAGTCAGGACTTCAGCAAAAGCAAGGATGAGGCTGTCGGCGTGCTGCAGCAGCAGGACATAAAGAGTGATTCGTAAGATTGATCAATACTTTTACATGAAAAAACTTAGTTCCTGCAAGAGTTGGAGATGATTAGTGCTATTTATTGATGTATTCTAAGCATGTCTCTGATTCAGAAAGACCAATAAATAGCTTGATGTGTAGCAGAAAAAAAGGAGTTTAGTAGTAACCTCAAAAAGTTAAGCTCCAATAGCATTTGCCTTGCATTGCTGGTAAGGATGAGGTAATCTGCATCCCAAGGACTAGAAACTGCAATAATCAAATATGCAGACCTAAACCTCAGGATGCAGATTACCTGATCCTAACGCAATATTGTCGACTTGACTCAGAATAATGAATATATTCATAGAAAAGAAGAGGAGAAAGTAACAAAATGGTTGCAGGTTTGTGGCAAGAAGAGGTTGAGTTGAGGTACCTATGCATGGAGACATGTGATTTTATAATGGCGCGTAAAGTGAACATGATTTATTCTCTAAAGTAGAGGTTTTATGTAAATTTGAAGGCATAGGTGCAAATAGTATAAAGCCATGATAATTTGATAAGGTGCTCTTAGTTTAGAATCATGAATGGATTCTGTTCTTTGTGAGCCAATGATAGGGAATGGATTTTTCCCTTTCCATAGAAAATGATGGTTCTTTCTTGACTGCTTTTTGAGCATGCTAAGCTGTACAAGATTTTCTCTAGTTTTGCAAGACTCAAAATATCCAAGAAATGATCTTTCTTGAATAATAGCCTAGGGTTTAGTGTGCTTGAAGCTTACCACTGCAATTCAAGAATCCTAAACTTTAGGATAACACACTGTTCTTGTCTGATTCTTTAGCTCTCTCTTAACAAAGATGATGATGATGAATCAAAAAGGACAGTGTGGCACATTTGAATAATCTGATCTGATTTGAGCGTCTCCATCTTCTTTTAATTTTACTGAAATTAGTATTGTATTCTATGCTATGCTATTCTATTACCTATTCTTGGGTATTAATTGAAAGGGGCACCTCATCATAGTGGTTGTGTTTGGTTGAAAGGAATTGGAGGCATATCTGTAGAATAGTTCTGCAGCCAAGAACTCAATGATTGCTCTATCATACAATTTACTATAGGCATGCTATGATAAATTTAAAAAAAAAAACGAAATTATCCCATTTTCACTCCGAAAAGAAAGAAAAGGGGTAGAGTTCTTCGGAAGTATTTGTTCAATGTGAAGACATGAATGCAGCAAAAATGGATGGTCTGAAAAAATGTATCAGATATTCTCAGTCTAGAGGTGACTAAACCTGTCTCCTGTTTTTGCATGCTAACCTCTCCCACTATGGCAATTTGCAATAATAAAACTATAGAATTGTTCTCTAGCCATTCTCATATAAAATTATACAAAATCAAAACAATGAAAATAAGATGAATCTCTAATCAACTTCATTTCTATTATTACATGAAAGATTGGAACAATTGATGGCAGAACACAGGAAACAATCACATGGTTTGAGATATAATTAGTTTTGTTCATGACATGTAAGATTCAGAGAGCCATAGAAGAATAAAACTGTAGTGATGACCCCAATTGACTCCTAACACCTCTGAAAGGTTTACACCTATACACAAAAATGGGGGTCTAATGGAAGCATCTAATTAACAAAACTAACCATGTATTTTTCTTCACTGGAAGAACATTTCTTTTACACCCTATCTAGTATATGTAAGTAACTAACTAACTAACACATTTTCTTGACACACTTGACCCATATCAAGTGCAGAACATGAGATGTGGCAATTAACTGTCGGGCCGCAGAAGGATCTTTAGTGCTTCATAAGTCATGAAGACAATGCCAACACCAGGAACAACCTTGTAGTATTCTGGCAAAATCCCTCTATACAAGCCACGGAGCCCTTCGGTCTGGATTATGCGCCCAAATGTCCCAAACAGTCCAGTGTTATAGACACGGGCTCGACCACCAACCCCTTCCAGCTGCATCCTTCGTCTCACGAGATCCAGAGGAAATGTTGCTGCAAATAGAAAAGCATATAAGATTAGTGTACAAGGATTAAGTAAACAAGATCCATCGATAATTAACATGATATGATATTAAGATTATTCAATTATAACTTGCCAGCATCGTTCACTACATAACACTTCAAGCAATATCAGTTCACCCTAGTACTTCAACTTGTAAATTCAGTACTGAGTCTGGATATTGCGGGACAATATCAAGAAGTTTGGGTGTTGAACATTTATTCATGCATTAATCACATCACGGATAAATATCAGCTTAAGTGGGTAAAAAGTCCACCAAATCAGTGAATGTAAATGGGACAGTAGAAAAGCAGCAAATCAAGAAACTTTTAAGAATCATAGTTCTCAACTTTGAAAATAACTAGTATGACATGCACAGAAGCACTAGGATTCAACCGCAGTAACAGAGATTAAAACCTGTGTAACGGCAGATATCATGTCATACTTGGCAAATAAGAAGGGCAAGCAGCTATTTGGACTACACAAATCACTCACCAGTTGATGATGCAAAGCCTGAGAGACTGCCACTTGCAAGACTGATCATGACAGGGGAATCATTGGGCCTGATGCAAAATAATAAGTTACAAATAATATTACAAGTAAAGAAAGTAATATAATAAACAGAACTCAGCAACTTCGCATATTATATGCCTCTTCTTGAATCTATTGTTGGAGCATTACCTTTTAGACTGCCAATAAGTTCTCAAAGAATCATAAACTGAAAAGCTTATTGCTAAACTTGGTCCAACGCCCTGCATCAAAAGAAAGTATAAATTGTAATTTAAGTAATTATCAAGGAATAAAGAGTAATAGGAGCATAAAGTTTAAATATTAATAATTAATTTCAGTAAATATCAAGAAATAAAGAACAATAGAAGTATGGCAGGCAGGACCATACCAACAATGTTGCTCCAAGTCCTTTATACAAACCAAAGAAACCCTCATCTCTGATAATGGTATGAAATGCATGCCAAACACCTCTGTAGTATATTGCATTTCTCTGCAACATTCAGAATGAATCTCAGTTCAAATAACACAAAAGGTCTAAATACAACATAGAAAGAAAAAACCATTCCTGCAACCAAATTCAATAGAATATGAATGCTTCCCTTTTGTGCGTAATAAATTCTCCAACGAAAAAAAGTAATGAGAAATATCTTAAGCATAACTCAACTCACCCAATGCATAATAATGTACCTGCGCTGCAAGCCGTGTCCTGACAAGATCCAAAGGGTATGTGGCAGAGGCTGCTGTTATTCCTGCCAACCCACCACCTACAAAATGCACACCAAGATCTGCACTTGCATTTCCCCTAAAATTTTCTCCAAGCTTTGTTTGAAAAAACTGCAGAACATAAAAAAGGGAAACGGAGTTAATGAGTTGTATGTGTAGCAAAATATCGCTGTCTTTAGATGACAATAAGAATCAGTCAAAGAATAACTGCACAAACCTTCTTGTAGCGTTCATAAGCATAGAAGTTGACAGCAGAATATGGAAGACGATGAGCAACAGTGACCAAATTCCCTTTCCAAAATGCTCTAAAACCTTCTTCATTAATGACACGTGAAGCTTCATGCCATATGCTAGCCTTTCTCAATACTGCTGCTTCAGAGTGCATACCTTGTATCTAAAATGATGAAATGGCATTAAATAGATGACAAGTAAAAAGGGTATCTTTTCTCAATACTGCAACTTCATAGTGCATACACTGTACATAAAAAGATTAAAGGACATGAAACAGTTGTCAAGTTAGAAATTAGAAGCTTTGAAGCATACAGATTCAGTTCATGTCACACAACATTAGAGCCATCTAATCAGCAATGTTTAAAAGAATAAAATCACAAAATCCTCCACGAATGCAGGGGTAGACGGGTTGTCATAAAAAAGGCAGAGAGAGTTTCGCTCTGGAACAAAGTAAAGTTCAAGGACTAATTTGGAATAAAACGGATAGTTCAGGGACTAATTCGGATTTATCTCCAAAAAGAAATAGTGATATTGGAAAGATAGTAATGGGCCTATTGGTAGGATTATATAATAAAACTCGAGAGCAAAGTTCTCTTTTTGTTACATGGAAGGGTGACCCACCCTCTAGCCTTAAACTCATAATCCAATGACAAGTGTGTGCCATAAAAACGAGATTTCCTAGCTACCCTGAAGCATTTTAACGAGTGTTTCTGCGAGGCATCTGATTATTGTAGTAGACATGCACCTAAACTTCTTTGTGGCCAACTCCAATATGACAAAAGATAATTATTTCAGAAGTAATTCCTGGTATCCATTGTCACTAGCCTTCGTTCATAAGTAATCTTTCATACCTTATATCTTACTCCTGTTATGATCACTAAAATAAACCAACCAACCAACCAACCTTTACATATTCCTGAAAAAAGTTACAACTTGCAACTATCAGAATAAATGTGTTCCCAATGACTGTTATCAACATACACTAAGAGATGCCCCATAGCCACCCTCCAGTAAATTACATAAACAATAAGTGACAAATGGAATTACCAAGAATATCCCTAAGAAATTGTTAAAACAAAAGCAAATGTGTATAACGGATTGTATGGAGCCAGATGAGGTCCTATGGAAAAGTGGAAAACAATTTGTGGTTACTAACTTATACCACCAAAACTGCATATCTGAAAAGAAAACTATCTAATAGAAAAATCTCATACTTTTCAATCATAATTCTCCTACCCTTTGTTTACAGTTAACACAAACTTGACAATTTTCTCATTGGAACAGAGTTAACACTCAAATATTAAACCATCCCCTTCCCAAAAATGATCCAAGTAAAATTTATTGTATAATCAACAAACCTGGAAGAGGATAGTGAGGCGGGCTAGAGGTGCCGTGCAGGTCTTGCTAAATGCTCCGGCGATACCGCCGGAGAGGAGCTGGGGCAGGGTTCCGAGATCCGATTTCTGATTGAGCGACCGCTTGGGTTGGCTCTGCTGCTGCAAGAACTTCCTGGCAGTGGCATCTTGAGCAGAACTGAGAGCTCTCTGACCTCCTTCAACGACCACGCCACCAACTCGAGCATCCATTTGCATACCCAACCACTTTACCCTCTGAATTCTCTCTGTAATGGAAAAAGTTGTGAACTTTATTGACACATGGGCATCGACGATGGAGTGAGTTGTTGCGGAAATGGCTACAATTGGAAAGACGTGTGAATCATGGATTTGCAAATGTTGTTTGTTTTCTAGGAAAGTTGAGAGAAAAACCCTAACAAGGAATAGAGGGGGAGAGGAATATGTGGACTGGTAAATGGGTTCGTTTGTGGTTGGGTAATTTGACAAAACATTGCATTTAAAATACACTATATTATATAGAAAAACAACATATCACTACTTTGTGGTCACAGATAACAAATTCGTGTAAAGTTAATTTGTATTTGACTTGAAAATGCTTTAGGTACATTTAAAATTTAGGTTTCAAATCTCAGATTAGATTGATCAAATTTTACTTTACTTATGAGGCACAAATTGAATGAATTTATGTAGATATGTGGTTAGCCGAATCGGATCAGGGCATGTGTACATGGGTGTTTGGTGACTGGTGAGCTCACAAATGAGGGTGAGTCCATTGGGTCAGCCCGCTAACTTGGGTCAAGTCATTAGGTGGACTCAATCTACCTGGTAGAAGTATAGAGTGAGTCATCGCATGCATGCGTCTTTATCTTGTGGAGTTACAACCGCTATGTAAAGGATTTATGATGTATGGAGGTTAGTGGTTAGATCAAATAACCACTATTCCAGTAGGGTCCTCGCGATCGAAATCAGCTTAGCAATAACTGGTGATGCAGCAACTGGATGGATGAGAATGTGACACACTAACGTGACAGAAAGTGTCACGTAACATAGTTGAGCATTGACTAGAGCATGGCACACAGAGTGTTTGTGATTGGCGCGTGCGGCGACTAGCACGTCTTTGTTTGTTTTTTCGCTTCTTTTTTTTTTTTTGTATTCTTGGACTTTTAGGGTTTATTTGTTGTCTGGTTTGATTCTCGTTTGGACTAATTTTCTTGTTAAGTTTAACTCTTCCACATGACGAGCATATTTTTCCTCTATGAGGGACATAATTTCATTGCAACGTCGGTCCTGGCTCAATCGAAAATGTCTCAATTATGCTTTTTGAGTTTCAAATTTATGGTAAATTTAAGATATCTTCAAGTATGCAATTTAAATCTATACTCAACAAATTATTTGTAAGAGTTAATGTACCATGTCATCACCTTTAGGCTCTAACTCTAATATTTTAGTTTCTCCTATTGCGTAATAGTTTTGCTCTGACCTCTGCAATAGAATTCTTATTTCTTTTCTACAAAAAACCTGAAAGGTTGTTTCTTATTAAGAAAAAACAATAATAGTATGATATTTGATTAGAAATATCATACTATAAAAGATAAATGTTACACCGAAATACAAACAATTCTACTCTGCGGGTATGTTTAATTCAGTGGTCTATGTCTATAACCTGATTAAAAATGAGTTGGCAACAGTATAGCCACAAAACACCAGTCGTGATTCTCAATCAAATATTGATTAAAAGATATTTTTATTTTGCTAATTTCATCGATCACACCAACCAAGTGTCCGGTTCAGACACACATTTTTATTGCAAACTTTTCTTGACCATCAAAATTAATTTCAAGAAATTAATGTGGCTTTGTTCCATTGGCTGCTAAAAATTTACGTATTGCTTTCACTGAAACAAGTTGCGATACGTAAAATAGCTGACTAAATATCCATATATTAAGTTTGCCAGAGAGATTTTAAACTTATACGAATTAATTTACACAAGAATTTTACATAAATAACTTGTGTTGTAGCAAGCAAGAAAAGCAGTCAGGCAAGCCATGCATGCACATTTGCCTTGCAAGAGACCATATACACTACCCTCCTTGCACCATTCAATCCCACCAATACTGCAATTCTCTTCAGATTCCGGATAAATATATAGGAACATAGATCCCGGACTTTGTTATTGGCAAAGGGGTGAGCAGATCAGCCAACAAAATCGTGCAAAAGCTGCCCTCCAACATCCCTTCCGAAGTGCCTATGTTGTGCTTCAAAACCACTCATCACGTAGCCCTCGTTGTTCCCCTCCATGCCGAGGCCAAAACGTTGAGCTGCATTGATCGGGAAGGACTCCGACAAGCCAATCCCGTTATTCTGGTGAAGACCCAGCGTTAGAGAGACACTCCCGCTACCACTTCCGCCTACACCAATGCCCCCTTGCGTATGGCTCGACGACAAATTGTTGTAAGACAAGTTTTGGGGTTCTTCATTTCTCACAAGGACATCAGCAAGTTCGTTCCTGCTGCGTTTTGAAGGTGTGTCTTGAAGCCTTTGGCTAGTGTTCGGGTTTTCTGATGTGACTGCATTTGCTGAATTTAATTGATCACTTGGCTTGTTGGCGTTTCGATCCTCCCTTGGCAAACCAACCTTGTGAGCTTGTCTTGTTTCTAGCATGTGAATTTCTTCTACCATTGGCTTCCAAAGCCTTACTCTCGCATTAATAAACCAGTTTGAGACCTGGATCACAAACAGGCACCATCACGTCAAGTTTATATACAATGCCACAAAACGTAGTTAGTGGACGAGGTGGAAGGGTTGGACGAAACCATTTAACTTATACCATACCTGACTCCGGGATAGACCAGTTTGTTTAGCCAGCATTATCTTGTCTGTATCGGTAGGATAACTGTGATATTGAACAAGAACATAAGTCAGGAGGACAAAAATTCCTATTATACTGTCAAGAAAATTAATGATTTTTTTCACCATAATTATATACTTACGGATGCAGAAAGTGTTCAAACAACCATGCCCTGAGAACAGTTACAGCACGCTCAGGAAGCCCCCTTTGGGGTCTCCAGACAGAATGGTTTTCAAGGTATCCCGAGTTATTAACTGGTCTCTGACTATAGAAACTTCTATCGGCATTCTCAAACCTTCCAGCTTCATCTTTTCCATGGCTTATTTGACCATGAGCTTTATTGGTGAACTGAAGCTGGTCAGTGATTGCATTCTTCAAGCACTTAAAGTGTTTTGACATGGTTTTCAAAGCCAAGTTTGCATAGGGAGCTGCATTGCCTAGACCAGCAACATACTCAAACGATGCCATCACTGACTGCATCTGTTGGTAGTATTGCTTGTACCTCCTATAAACCTATTAGACAGAAAACAATAACACATTAGTGAATTTCATCCCATAACTTGAATAATAAATAATTAACATAAATCAATGCTAAAACGAAGTCCGGAAGAATCGAAGGCATAATAGAGACTAGAAGGTTAACACTAATAATACCACAATTCAATACATGATTATTTACTTCAATGGCTGCCGTTAAGAAAACCTAGCCATAACACTTGGATTCAGTTTTTTTTTTTCCTAAAACAGTATTAAGTAAAATTAACAAGCATACAGAAGGCTCATTTAGGGTCATATCAATCCACAACGATTCACTGTGACACAACTGTTAATCAAGGCAGAAGTTCAGCCATTGATCTACATGGCATCAAATACGAAGTAAAGCCCCAATCAAGATACTATGTAATTAAAGAAAATTGCAATAATCAACCTTACAAATCAACTACCAATTTTCATGCACACAAGAGATAGGTCTAGGGAATGAATGAGTACCTAATTATATGGATGAACAGGTCTATACTGGTGGAGGAAGAATGGGGTTTTTTTCAGTTAGTTTCCCTCTAAATAGGAACAAACTTACTGCCCAGACAAAGACATTTGCAATAATTGAAAAGGTAAAAGGATAACATGTAAAGATAAATAGCAGCACTTCAAGACCATTCTGTTATAATATCCATTGTATATTAAAATAGTGCAAGCAAAATATGTAGTACTTAGAATTGCCCAAAACATAATTCATAGGTCTATGTAGGTTTCATAAGTAATGGAGATAATCAAGTCCCAAAAGCTAAAGAGATCACCTCCTTATATATACTGCTTATTTTAGTAGTAAAAGTAGTATAAGAGACCAAATGAGTGAACATTAAAATCCTTGCTCTCTTAAATTAGCATGTCTAAGATGGGAGTAAAATTTAGGGTTTCATCCATCTTGATGCACATCATAGTTCCATATTACATAGTTCATATAGGAGATATTCATGCAATTACATGTAGTCTCAACTTAATATATATGTACCTATATATGACATCCAGACCGGTGCATAAATAATGGTTTCTTCCAAAATAATACAAAAAAAAAAGAAGAAAAAAAAAATAGGTTTTGTTATTGCTAAACTCAGGTAAAAAACACAACATCAAACAATGGTTCCATTTCCATCTTGAGTTTAACATGTAATGCATGTTAATCTTATTTCTTCTCTCTCCTTATCTCCTATTGCTCTGACCAATATAGCTGAAGTGTAGCTTAATTACACTATGCGTGCAAGCGAGCCAATACAACCATAACTATACAGAAAACCCTTCACTGTTCCTTAACTGTAAATCTATTGTCAATATTCACAACAATCAATTACATAAGGCTAACAGTTCAACAATGTTCAACTACATTAACCTGATGGCATTGCAGACCATTTACCTTCTAACATTAACCTAACCCAGAAGCCTCATGCACAAAAACACAAAATTTTGAGGTAATAAAGAGCAATGATAATGAAAAGTACATACACAAAAACAAAAGGCTAATCAAACATCTATCTGAAACAAACAAAGATAATCAGAAAATTAAAGCTTAACAGAGATAATTACAAATAAAAAGGAGTCATCTCCACCTGAAATTGCCATTATGCTTTCCCTAAAGAGACTTTTGTAGGAGTATAAATCTTTTCAAATGGATTCCTTCAATTCAATGACTTTATTATATATGCAGAACACTGCACTCCAAACTTAGCGACAGTGTCACCCTATTACAACTCTTTCAATTGCTGTCAGACACTTTTATAGCACCAATCTTTGTGCATATATTCCCTCCCAATCCCTTTATTTCCAAAAAGATGATCTTGTTATCACACCAAGCAAGGCCAGCTATATATTATATCCACAAGAATCCAATTCACAAATCACAAGGATTGTTGATTTGATGAAGAAGCAATAAATAAGTAAATAAAACTAAAAACAAACTCACCCACCCTCATAAATGCTCTTTTTTAAATTTGGCACTCATTCATGCAATACAAACACATCATAAATTCACAGAATCACTCATTTATTTTAAAGCTAAGCACTAGAAGAGTAAAAAGTAGTACGAGTAGTACTAGTGGGTGGTTCTCGTGTGTGCACAGTGACAATAAAAAAATCAATTTAATTTTCTTGGGTTCTTAAAGACCCCAATCTTGAAGGAAGATGGATTCAGAAACTCACACCAACCATACAAAATTTAAGAACCAAACAAGATTGATTTGCGTAAACTGGTGGTTTGGCTGATTTAACAAAATTTAGAACATACCCAAATCAATCAAACATTAAAAGATTTAAAAAAAAAATACCTCATCGAGCATTGAAATTAGCCTAGATTTTTT
>JAYMSZ010000974.1:0-16174 GCA_036897665.1 Pelargonium citronellum | reverse complement strand
CGGTCGTCGTAGGTGATGATGCGTCGGGGGTGGCTCTGTTCAAGGATCATTCGCTGTTAAAAGAGGTTTTGGAGGACGAGTTCGATGAGATCATAAAGGGATACATTGCGGCAGCTGCGAGAAATGAGAGTTCGAGGAAGCTGGTTAGGGTTCCGTCGAGGGTCGGGTCCCGCCGGAGGATGAGGAGGACGAGGTCGATGAGGAAGAGAGACGAGAAGCGCGAGGAGGAAGAAGAAGAAGAAGATGATGAGAATGAGGAAGATAATGGTGTTGGAGAGAGTTTTGCAGAGAACAATGGTGGTGATGGTGATGGTGATGGTGGTGATGATGGTGAGCTGTGGAAGAAGAAGATTATGATGGGAGGAAGGTGCAAGCCAGTGGATTTTTCAGAATCTATGGACTTTGGTTACTATCCAGGTGACAAGTATTGGGGATATAGTTAAGAGACTTGTTTTGTATTTTTATGGTTTTATTTTGTTAGGATTGTGTTCAGGTCTACGGTTTTTAGATATGAAATTTATGATGTTTCATTCGTTTTAAAGTGGCGCTGCACATTAAGTACACACAATGTTACGTGTCAGCAGAAAGATGACTTGATTGGTATCATAATTTTATTTTGTTACTTAAATATGGTGACACACGAGTTATGATGACTTAAATGATAACTTAAGTGCACATAATAAGTACACACAATGTTACGTGTCAACAAGTTTGATTGATATATCATACTTCCCAATTATCATTACTTAAATGTTGACGTAAAATATTTGATTGATAATATCATATTTTTCAATTATCATTAGTAATCAGATGTTAACACATAAGTTCTGATAACTTAAATATATAATCTAGCTACATGCACAAATTTTAAGGTACATAAAATTTTCAGCTTTGATATCATACAAGATACACAATGCCACGACCCATATTTGTGGATGTAAGTTTAAAATGTCTGTTAGTTCGGATTCAAATTATATGAAAAGTTTTAGAAATAGGAAGGTATTATGGTATAAACTATATATTATGGTATAAACCTAGCTGTTGTGTAGCTCTGAAACTGTAACCATAGAGAATCAATTGAAAACCAACCATCATGTGTTTTATATAATGAGAATAATCACCAATACAATTAGAAACAATATTGTTAAAAAATAGGAATCACAATAGTAAAAATGAAAGTGAGTGTAGTTCACTTCACAAGAAGCAAATAAATATACATGAGAGGTTTTGTATCCTACCTTATCTTTGATATTGGTGGCTGAGATTTGAGAAGACTAAATTTTACCTAATCAGAGGATTAGACCCATAAAATACAGATGAAAAAATTGCTAAAAATTCAATTAATCTCGTCTCTGTATTGGTGTCTGGTCAGCTGTGTGATTGCTCGTTGTGGACGATGATGCTACTGCTCTACCGTTCAGTATCCCGTTATCCGCTGGTGGACTCGTTCCCCATTTTCCCTCCGGTTCTATAGGTTCTATCACTTTGACAGACCCGTCCGTCAACCCAACGGCTAATTGATTGGGCTCCACGGGATGCGTGGCGACGACAAGCGGGTGTGCAGCTTGGCCTCTGCAAGATAACAATTTAACCGTTATGCTATGAATTGAATTTTTTGAGAGTTGCTAGTTCGTTTTGATTCATGACAGCTTTAATTACCCGTTTGAAACTGCCTGGGGAAGGTATGCTGATGGAGCAATACGGCATCTTAGTTTCAAGGTATCGGCGTCAAATACTCCAATATTTCCATCACAAAAAGTAGCGTAAATTAACTGACTGTTGCATGAGTACGCTGCATAGGATATTGGTGCAGACAGTGAGTCTTGTGGAACCCACTGCAATGAACAACACGGACAACTTTTATATGGTAATCAAATCTGATGACAAATTATAGAAACCAAACCACAACGCGTATCTACCTGCCGAATACAATCCATCTTGGAGGCATCGTATATAGCTATCTGAGTTTCATGAACTACCAGCATGCGAAGTTGGTCAGCATGAAACTGTACACGAGTATCACCAGTTGTCGCCTTCCCAGCTGACGTTTGGATTGAAATTGTTTTCATTTTATCCCACGTGTCAATGCTCCAAACGCACAGCTGCACAAAATATCCAATATAATATATTTTCTCGCCTTACTGTCTATAATTCATATTTACGTTTGACTATGATATATTCTGCTTACTTGAGCATCAGCACCCGACGAAACCAAGATATTGAGAGTGGTAGAAAAGGCTAAACCCGATATCCGTTTCTGGTGACCCCTCAATTTTGATTTCACCTAGAACAAAGCAAGATGCCACATATAAGTCTCGCATAATAAGCAAGGCAATTCACATACAACAACAAAAATATTACAGAATTACCTCATCTACTCTGACATTGTAAATATGGATGGTTGAATCCTCCATTCCAATGGCTATGATGTTGTTATCCTGAGGATGGAAGGCTAGGAAGGTCGAAGAAGGAGGAGGTGGCATGAATGTTGTCATTACCTGCAAACCAAAGCAATTCATGGCCAACATTACAAAACAAAACAGAAATTTAAATACACGAGCATGCAGATTTAACTACATACACACATTAAGAGAGAAAGAGAGAGAGAGAGACCTTGAAAGTCATCATGTTAAACAATGAAATTTTTCCACCACATGCTGACATTACATAGGAATCATTCTTTGAAAGTGCTATGCACGGGACTGCTTCATCAAGGTTGACACCTGTGACATCATTAGCCATAACAAGACCACTGTTTGGTTGCCATAGCTGTGGAACAACACTGGCAGTGGCCTTTATGCCAACAAACCATTTCAGAATCTACTCTCCAATGAGAAAAAATGCAAACAATCACAAAAATAAAAAAATAAGAATTGAGAAAAGTCATTCTTAGCTATCTGGTACCTTCCCACTAGGATTTTGTTCACTGCGACTCCACTTCCACAGCTTCTGAGTCCCATTTGACCCGAGTGCTAAGATTCCAACACCAGAATTTGTATACAGAAGTCGGACAACCTGAACATACCCAACAGTTCAATTACTGGATAGATGAGATGTTTTATACTCAATCATGGCAGTTGAAATATGTAACACACCTTACTAGAAGTATCGGTGCTATCAGGCATGGTGACCAACCGACACTGGGCAGGATCCAAAATTTCAGACAATTGCCAGGGTTTGGCTTTATCAATGTCCTCCACAGTCTTTGGCTTTTCTATGCTCCTACCCATGAAATCATTTCCATTCTACAAAGAAAGAAAAGCAATAGAAAAATAAGAAGTTAATCCTTCAACAGAAGAGAACTTAAACAAACCTAGGAAGCAAGATAAATACAAGGAAAATAATCTTCTAAGTTTCATGGTCGAACATTTTGACAATTCCTTCGGTTCCCTTTACCATTGCATAAAAGGCAAAGGTACTTGAAAGCATGCCCCTCCACAACTTGCAAGGGCACACTGGAAGGTGACCAAGCATGTCAAAAGATGGAAAAAATACACAATCCTAACATTTTATGGCATGCTTGTGTTAATAACCAACCAACCACAGCTGTGGATCAGAGTAGATAGTGCCTGTTTATAATAATACTACTGCAAAAGAGAAACTCGAAGTTTCAAATTAGAAGAATTTAGGCAACATACAAGGATAGGAGAAGGCCTGACAGGTGAGCTCCTTTCCACTTTACAATTGACTGGAGTTGCACTTGTTCCAGCTGAAACCTAATAAAAAGAAAAGGAGAAGGATCAGCATGAATATCGTGAATAAATATCATAGACAAGAAAACAAACCATCAAGTGTACTATAACCAGCTTGTTATTATTTTTCCTGAAAGTGTTAATTCTAACCTTGACTGCAGCAGATTCCATGGGCTTTCTCATGGATTCAAAAGGCGATGTCTCCATCACTCTTACTGATCTACGACCAGCAGCATTTGCAAGTATCTTGAATCCATTGTCTGCTGTAGTAACAGCAAGAAGATTTCCTTCCTTGTTAAATCTCAAACGAGGAAGATTCTGAAGTAAAATATATGCTGATGTTAGTCCCTAACAAGATAACAGAGGAGTTCCAAACAACAGTAAGAAAAATTAAGAATCCATTACTGACCGGAAGTCCACCCTCAGCATCTGTGGTGGTTAGAATATTAATGTTGTCCATATCCCAAAACTTGATCTGGCCATCTTCACCAGCAGCCAGAAAGTGATTTTGGGTAGTGTCAAACTGCACAACCCCATTTGATTTCTTTCTAAATCCAGCATATGTCCTCTTTATTGCTCCTTCACTTTCATTCCATTCAACTAGATAGGAGTCCCCATCTTTACTTGTTCCGCAAGAGAATAATCTAGGGATGGAAACAAAAGCAATCAGAAGAAGCAAACAACTTGAAGGGTATAAAAGAGCAAATGGAACCCTTGTTGTATATGTCAAGGCAAATTTCAACCATTACACCATGAAACATATAAGAAACTAAGAAAGCAACAAATATTATATTCAGAACCTTTTTATTGGAGATTTCACTAATCTTACCTACTTCCACCGATAAAAATAAAAAGAAACAAAAAGACTAATCTTACCTACTTCCATCAGCACTGTAAAGCATTGTAGTACACCAGTGCCCAGGAGCATCATAGTCAACTCTAGAACCCATGTTGTCATAGAGCCAGGCCTTTATTTTCCCATCTATGGCAGTTGAAAATATGAACTGCAAATTCACAAGTGGAAGACTTATGACTTAACTGAAACAAAGGAATCTACATAATACAAATATCAGAAGTATTTCAATTCGATTGTTCCTAAAAGCAATGAGAAAGCATGCATGCACCAAAGCACCTGCATTCAGTCATGATATTCCTGTACCCCATATTTGGATCACATGCTATAGTAGAATACATTTGAGTCTAAATTTAGCAAAGAACATTAGAGCTTTTTAGTTCCACAAGCATATAAATTGACGAGCAAAATCTTATTTTGGCTAACATACCTGAATGTTTTCCTTGTGGTGAGGACAGATGGAATATACAGGTGCCTCATGACCTTCAAAATTAAATAGTTTTCGTCCCGTTAAATCCCACACCTGTTTCATCATCCAGTTAGATCATACAAGTATTATAATATAACCAAGGCTTCTCATGAAAAATTTATGACCCTCACCTTTATTAGCTTATCGTCTCCACAGGTTACAACACATAGCTGTTTGTTTGGGTGAGCAAAAGCCAAGTCATTCACACTACCAACATGAGCATCAATCTGCAACAACAAATGGATTAAAGTTAATACAGATTGCAATTCAACCCCGCTAAAAAGGAAGCTAAATATTAACTCACCTCTAACACCTGGTGCAGATCATTGGGTTTAGGATAATCATACAAGTGAACCAAATGTTTGCTAAATGCAACCCCTGCAATAGAAGTACATAATGCTTTTAAAAAGATATTCAAATAAATAGCTTATAGTGATAGCATGAATTAGAAGTGCACATACCCACAAAACTTCCATTAGGGCTCCATATGACACGGGTGACAGATATTGGTGCATCTTTGACATAAGAAGTCTGCAACAAACTCTCAACAGTAAGACTCCAATATGATCAGGTATATTTATTTATATTTCTTTATAGAATATGATTAATTTTAAAACTGCAATCAGCTGTGCATGTATATAAGAATACCAATCTCCAAAAAAATCTGCACGTTTAGTATATATTTTCTCGACATTCAAGTAAATCTTAATAATCTGAAACAGGACACTGCCAGTGAGTACTTAGTTAAAGATGAAATAAATACCTGAAATGCCGATGTTAAAGATTGCATTTCCCGTATCTTGAATGGCTTTGTAACCAACTTCTCTCGCAATCCAAGTTCCCATAGTGTAATTTCACCATTACCAGAACCAACTGTCCAACACAGACACTATGAGTCAGACATAGGAAAGGAAATATGTAATCTATGAGGTAGAACTTTAGCCATAAAATCAATTGACATATGGGTGAATATGAATCATGAATGATTCTTAAACCTAGAAGCAGTGTGTGGTGAGAAGGGTGAAATTCCATGCTTGTGACAGTGGATCCATGATGCATGGTCATAGCTACAGCTCTGGGCAGGTCATCCAATGACCAAGGAGTTTGCTGTCTAAGATTTGGGTATGTAACCTGAGGTTAAAACAAATAAGACACCAAAATTAATCACAAACTATGCTCCAACAATGCATGACTTGGAAGTTTCCAAACAATTTAATTGCATAATACAAATGATACATGGCAATATCCTAAAATTGCAAATTTGAAACTGAGATTACCTCCTCAACAGATTGTGCAGGACGTAGCCTCTTCATTAGTTGTTCATGATCTGGACTCTGATATTCAACCATACCTGGGTTTGCTGGAGGAGTTCTTGGACGTTTCATAAGCGAAACTGTTCAAGTGAAAAGGCATATAATGAAGGTAAGTTACTTTCTGAGAAATACATAAATAAATCAATTTTAACATGAGAATTTATTCTTCATCATAATAGAAATTACATACACTAATCATATAGACAAGTTTTGTCTTATCAACCAGCTAAGGTAGTGTAACAACTAACATTGGAGCAAATACATGCCCATCTCAAAATTTTACTTCCACAGTATTTTCAGGATGTCTACAAAACATAAATTGAAGACTACTATGTTACATTCTCTCCTCTAAATAAAAAAGTAATAACAAAAGAAGAAAAAAAAACTCCATTCGATAGTAGTTGATAAGATGAGCATGTTATAACCGAAATTTGACCAAAGTTGAATGCATTATGTCTCATTAGAGAATACACGTCTACTTAAATGGCTTGTACTAAGAAAAAATCTTGTCACCTTGATTTTGGGGAACAGGTATGGATGATGCAGTGACAACAGCTGCTTGAACAGATGAAGATGCGGATGCATTAGCCATCCAACCTGCCAAAGCATTAGCATTAGCAGATGCTGCAGTAGGTGGAAAAGGCTGCAGGATGAGAAAAAAAATACAAATTAGTTAAAATCTAAGAAGCTAAAACCTTCATTTATCACATAATATTAGAAAAGTGATATATCAATCAAACAGAAAACTTTAAAATGCATTTTTTATCATACACCGTGGGCTCCAAGTGCTGTATAAGGAGCAGGTTTCGCAACAGCTGCAACAGGAAGATTTACGGGTGTAGGTGCCAGAGGACCATTTGTAGGCGTACATGAGTGGTCTATGAATAACGTTTTAATGTCTGGATTTGGCCTCGGGTTCTTGCATAATTGGTGCTGCCAGTTCAAGCTGCATAGACCAAGTACATTTTTCAGATTCCGAACTTGTGTATCATATAGTAATCTAGCACTGTAACAGATACATGTAAGAAAGCAGCATATCCATAAGGACCTAAGTAAACTAGAATCTTGGTTCCTGCAGTAGTGTTATACAAGGTTATAATGTTATATATTTTCTGCAGTATGAAAATTTGAGAATTACTACAACCAGCAGGCTCCATATTCCCTTCTTCAATTTCTCGTCACCTTCTGTGGCTATAACCTAATAGACTTAGACCTCAGGACTCAACCTAGCTTCAAATTTTCTTATTCAAATTGTCTTCGCCTTTGTGGCTATAACCTAATAGGCTCAGACCTCAGGACTCAATTAAAGCTAAATTGGATAAAGTATAAGCTGAAACAGAACCCAGAGTGAAAAAGATAGTTTCCTAGAATAACCGATTTGCAACATACAAGAGATGTCAACTTCACCTTTGATTGATAAGAGTCCGCAATCTTGATGATTTCAGGGTTGGGAAAACAAGCTTATCCCGAAAAAGGGGATTTGCTTCTATAAGCTTTTTTAACTCTATCAACATTATGTTACGAGCGGTTTTGGTGTCTCCATACTTGGAAAGCTGCTCGTTTTCCCTGATATTCAGAAGCACAATAAATTACATATAAAATACTTTGGTAGCAACAATTCACAAATACTGTTCTGCATATCACATTGTTTTTTTGTGAAATTACCTGAAGTTGTTGAGAGTTAAAAGATGAGTGATCTCTTTGAACAATTCCTCATTAAATGTCGAGAAGACTTTCAGATCATTCACTAATATTTCAACAGCCTGCGGCTTATCCTGCCTACCATTTCAAACAAATACATAATGAAGAAAAAAATAATTAAAAATTGGCTGAAAGTAAACAGTACGATATGACAAAAAATTCAGGTTAATTATACCGATCAAGTGCTTCAAGATACTTCTGCTTCCTGATTTCAAAGAATATCTTCATGGAGTATCTGTTATCATCAACTTTGGTGAAGCCAGATAAGTACTTCTCGACTTCATCCCACTCTCCTGCCTGAACTTTCTCGTCAAAATACTTCATGTTGAAGAAGAACCCAGATTCTTTCTCAAGCCTAACAAAAAACACAAAATATAAACATTAAAAATAAATCAAATGAACACCATTTCCACACTCCATTTAGAAGAGGAAAAAATGTTGGAAGGGACAAAAAAGAATCTTGAATATCAGAATTTCCATCATACAAAACCGTTCACTAAATCGCAACTAAATGCCTTAAATATTCCAATTCAAGTTTAAATTCTGTAACCATTTAATTTTCCCGAATTTCTCGGCAATCAAAGCATGCACCCACGCGCACATATGGAACTAAAAGATACCTTAAAAAGTACACACTATAAATTTCACATATTGTCATTATTTAAACTTCTATAAGACATAATCCGATCCCCAACACTCAGGTATACATAATTAATACAAATACTCATCAATTAAGTTGTTCATTTCAATTTCCACAAAACATAACAATCTAAAATCAACAATAAGAAAGTTAAATCTCAAAGCTCATTTTCCTTCAGCTGAACTGTTATGAGCCAATAACAGCTCCTAAGCTATCTAAAGAGCTATTTTCAAAATCCAGTCCCAGAGCAACACAAAACTCCAGATTCACCATTATAAGGAAATGGAGAGCGATGAGATAGGGCTTACCTGTGCACAGACTCTTTGAACTTCTCTTCCTCGAGAAATTGAAGTATGAGGAACACCAATTCTCTGCTCAAAGACGACATTTTGGCCACTCAAATCACAAACCCACGACCAATACCAACTCCAGAGCCAATTCAGAGCAAAAAGAAAAATTCAACAGCTCAATCCACAGAAACAGAACACACAGAACTCGAATTCGACCCCAATCAGAGCAAATCGCACAGTTCTGGTCCCAATCTGAGCTCCTAATCGCCGGAAACTCGAAATCGTCGGGCTTTCGGGATCCAATCCCGCACGGACTTCGAGGATTTCTAGGGTTTGAAAGGCTGCGGAGGAGAGAGAGACAAGATAAAGAAGAGAGAGACTAGGTCTCGCTATCTTCGATGCGCTGTACAGGAGTTATTTCTCACTGACTTATCACTGATAAGCAGATCAGCTTATATGATAGGTTGTTTCGATTATCAAAGCGATTATCATATCGTGAGATGATATATAAAGCGTGTGGTTCCGGATTCGAAACCAAAATTCAAATATGGTGAATATTCAGTACACACGTCCAGTTTCTGGTACTGTCGCTTTCTATTATGTCATTCAACACTTGCAATTAATATACCGTATCGTGTACCGTATCGATATGATTTATCGGGACAATTTGGATCTGGACAAGAACAAAAAAATGAGCTTGCGTGTCTGTCACGTGTCTCATATGAGTAGGTGGGACCCAAACTTCGATGTTACATCAAAGTACTGAACTTCTGGTCTGAGCTCGTGGGTCGTGACTCTTTAATGTTGGAAATTATGCTATGTACATTGTAAGTAAATGAGTTTTATTTAGAAAAAAATTATATTGTGTTAATTATTTTTGTATCTGTTTATATTCATTTTGAAATCTAGATGTACAATGCACTCGTTTTAGTAAGGAATGAGCACTTTGTATCAATATTTTATCTAATAGTAGATACAATCATTTGAAATATCCGTTGGTGTTGGTGTTGGTGTAGGATTCTGATGTCGTTGGAGTCTTGGTAAATTGGTTTTATCACTTGTAATTTTAAGGGTTGAGCGTTCACTTTAACATTTGAATTTTGGCGCGGATGACATTCGCACCATAATAGAGACGTTAAGGAAAATTTAGACGCGTAAGCATTTGTGATGTCATGTTTGTCATGATGATGAAGTGTTGATGTCAAGATGATGTAACGATTCGTCACTGACGAAGGGGACCATAATCAGTGGCGGAGCCAGCTTCCAATCGTAGTATAGACACAAATTTTTTTGTGTGTGTGAAAATTTTTAGTGTCAAAATCGCTCAAATTGATCAATAATCACTAATAAACCAATATATATTTTTATAAAGAAATCAATGTATCTTTATAGAAAAAAGAATAAACTAGATATATATTAAAAGTGGGCTGGATTGGATCGGTTTGAATAGCTAACTTATTGTTGGCAATAAAATTATAAAGATTAAATTTTTTAATCTGTCACGAACTGTTAAGTTAAAAAATCATGAAACGGAACGGGAGAAGTTATTGAAAAAAGAGTTGCATTTGGGCTTTCATTTCAGAAAGGTCCCAAATTCATATGAGATGACTATATATCCTAACAATTCTTTTGGTTTGGTACAAGACCACATATCTACTTACTTGGATATATATGTCAACTTTAATTTCTTGAAAAACAAGCAACTACTATTATCCCAACCACCAAACATATGAAGACTTGACCAAAGAACAAATAAAAATATATATTTCCCCACCCAACAAATATAATATATGGTTTAACAAAACAAAACAAGACTTAAGAAAAACAAAACATAGACATGTCAAGAGTATCCATGGTTGGCGTCTTTTTATTTATCCCTTAAAGTAAAACCTGTTACAACAAACATACAAACCAGCAAACAATTTTAATTTTACCTTTATATTTTATAAAATAAGATACTATTAAGCCAACTAATTTTTGGTTCATCATAATTCAAACTATTAAGATGATAACATTTAATTAAATTTCATTCACACTCACCCAATTGAATTGGTAGGAGCAAAGCGATCCACTCGGATTTAAAATTTTTAATGAGGTGTTATCACATCATTAAGATTTAGTCTAAGCCAAAAATTATTTAGCTTAGACTCCTAAATCCCTACTATTTATAGTATTACTATTACACATATATTTTAGAGGAGAAAGTTTAATATTGAGGGGTAATTACAGTAAACTCCTTTCTGATTAGGACCAAAAACACATGATTACCCTATGTTTTAAAGTCGACAACTAATTACCCTATCTTTTTATTAAAAGTGTAAAATGTTAAATCTAACTGAATATTTTATTTTTGTTAACATGTGCTGGTCACATGATTATAATTTTTTTTTAATACCAAAATACCCTCAATATTTTACTTTTTCATTTACCGGAAAGTTGCCGGATTGTCACTGAAATAAAATAAAATCGAACCACAAATCTTAAATATTTTGTAAAATTAAAGACATCATTAGATTACTCTAAAAAAAATTATATGAGATCAACTAAAAGTTTACATAAAATGGTCAATAAATGACAAAATTACGATTTTTAAACTCATTTCATTTTATTTTTTAAAATATGGATTATAAATCATCATTTTTAAACCATAAAACTTCATTTTTTTTTTCAAAATTGAACTCATATTCTTGTTACTCTTGAAAAAATACTTGAAATCATGTCAAAAATCACTCAAATCAAAACTCGTGATACAAATATATGAATTTTTCTTCAGATTTTTTTTTTACCAAATTAGATCTTTAAATATTTTATTTTGTCGATATTTTTTTCAAGTTTTTAATCCATAATCATGTTTCTCTTGAAAAAGGTCATGAAATCAAGACAAGAATCAATCAAAATGAAGATTTAAGCTAAAAGTTATGAGTTTTTCTTTATTCTTTCTCAAATTTCTTTTTTTTTTTTTAATTTCAGTGGCATACATTTGAAAATTTGAAGTGAAATTAAGGGCAAAATGATTATTTGACCCATAAAGTTAACGGTGTTAGTAATTTTCTGTTAGATTTAACGTTTTACACTATTAATCTTTCGATTCGATACCATTCGAAGACATTTGAATCGAATGCAATTTTGAGCTCAATTTACTAAAGAGGAGGGTTTCAGTAAGCTAAAGCAATTAAAAAAGATAGGGTAGTTAGTTATCGACTTTTAGAACATAGAATGATCATACGTTTTTAACAATAAACACAAAGTACAAGTACAAGATATCGACAATTTCAAAATATTTTATTCAGAATAATGATGCATACATATTTTAGTGGCTTTTTATATAGCCAGCATGCATGCATTATATTAAGAAAAAACTTAAATACAAACAATGATGTATTGATAAAAGCACTAATTACTTTTCAATCACATCACTTTTGATTGACATATTGTGTTTGTACAATTCCCCAACCTAGCTAGTTGAGGAGGCTCTCTTGCTGCCCTGCATGCTCCAAATCATCTTCAACAAATGAATTCCTATTATTTGATGCTTTAGGTTTCATGTATATTGCATAAATCACCAGCTGTGCCATTCCTAGAAGAAATCCAACTATATTTGGTACCTATATAGGCACACCAAAACAACCATTAACAAAATATATACTTTGTATTTAAAAATTTATATGCACAAATAAATGCTTAACAATGATTTAATGGTCAAGAACCACTCAATAGTTTCGACCGTTATCAACACACGATGTTAGTGCACCACGATAAAATATTTGAATACAACGTGTTGTTTCGTTTATATGAATTCACTTAGAAGGGAATAGAGATAAATTTTGATGTATTGACAAGATTTATTTGACTTGACTTAAGTTGAGCAACAAAATGTAAGATTACATTTTTTATTCTCGATATATGTTTTAGTAATTAATTTGTTAAAACTTAAAATTAGAGCATACGAAGGTAAAAGGAAAAACATTAACTCAAGTAACTAATCCTTAATTTTTACACAATATAAAAATGAGTAAAGATATATATGTCCTAGATACTTGTTTAAAATGATGTGTCGTCAATCAATGAAATGTGCAATTATGTCCGCGCACCTTGCCCCCAAAATTTACAACACAACCGATCGATGAGAAAGTTGGTTTGATCGAATCAAATTAAAGCCAGATAAGATTTCGAATGCCGGCAAATTGGAGTCCAAATTACTGACTCAACATCAAATATCTGATTGATTAAACTTAATCAAATTACGCTAAGTGTACCGTATATCTCGTTAAGCGACTTCGCGTCAGAAACTCATGAGAGTGTAGTAGAGTCATGTACGTGAATTGTACTTGTTCATTAAATTAATCTATGTTTTATGATTGGTTAATCAATCATATTCAAACAAGTGGAATGGTAGATGCAGCTGCAAAACACGTTGTATGATAAACCTACTCATGGTTTCTTGAATTCAAAGAAAGCAATGTAAAGTTGATAATCGATTATACAATAATTAATGAGTCATTTTGATTAATCAATGGCCATAAAATCCATACGTTATATATGAAAACGATGGGACCAAAAACAACAAATAAAGGACTTACAACGAGAAAGATGTCTTGTACAAGAACGGCATAGAAAGTCCAAATCCCTCCGGTCAATAAAACGAAAAATGAGAGTAGAAATGGCATATACTCCACACTCTTAGTCCTAAACACACTTCTCTGCAAACACATAAACATTAATTAATGATTCATTGTCTAATCATTTATAATATATTATTTTTTTGATAAGCGACGGACAACCGGTCTACATAGGCCAGTGTTTTTCACCCCTAAGTGAGGGCGTCACCCGAGCTAGTTTTTAGTTTTCCCTTAAACTCATAAATTTCATCCCATACCGTCGGCAAAAAGGCTTGAACCTGAGACCTCAAAGGAAATCCAAAGCGCATCAACCGCTTGGTCCAACATGTCTTGGTCATTTATAATATATTAATATTGACGTTTTTTGATTTGTCATTAAAGTTGACAACTTAGATTGAATTCGCAAACGTTCAAAATTCAATTCAATTTAAACCTGATCCAATTTGGTCAATTTTTGAGTTAGATCAAGTATTTTCGTGGTAGCAAATTAAATTCAATCGGCTAACACCAGACCTAATCTTCTCTCTATCTCTCTACTATTAGTTCTCTATTTAAACTTACGAGATGCCACATGACTAGTTTGTGACTTTTGATGGCTGAACTGTTTTGAGTGCGACAATCGAGGAGGAGAAGACACATGTTATTAAGAGACATAATTATCTAACTATATATAGATACAATATTGGCAATTCATGCATGATATTTGAAAAAGAAAAGAGAAGCTCATTTTAAGACAAAAATTTAAGAAACACGTAGCGTTCATTTTGAGACGGAGTGAGTAATTAACTACCTACCATGATTGCAAGAGGTGAGGCAAACATGATTATAGCAATGCCATCACACACAAACCCTAACACATCCATCCTCAGATCTCCATGCATTGTTAACCCAGTAACCAAAATTACCAAGGCTAAGAAAACCACATTCAATAGCCCCACAAGTATCATGCTCTTAGCCTATAAAAATAATCAAGAATCATCAATTTTCATGTTAATTAGCACCACAAATATAGTAAATTATCATGGCACTTACTCTTTTTCTTGGAGATGCATAGATTAGAAACAAGATTACATAAACAATCTCTATGACAACACCAATAACATTGAGAGTGGCTACAAGAATCTCTCCTGGTTTTGTAAGTCCATAATAAGTCCACAGAGATGCATTTAGCAGTGTGATTATATAAGGAAGGCTATCGAATTCTTCGGTCGATCTGTTCTTCACTATTTGCTGAAATGTTCTTCTGCATATATAATTAATTACAAGAATTCAAATCAACGAAAGAAAATGAATATGAACTGACGTTTCGCGCCCACAAATTCAATGGGACGGTGTTAACTAGTGAGATGTCATATCCTCGTTGATTTGGCCGAGATGATATTTACTTACATGGGAGCAAGAAAGAGCAGGACTGCAATGATGTTGCCTGAAACAAATTAAGATATATAAGTGAACAAAAACGCAAGAGAAATTAGGAGAAAGCTCGATAAAATTAAGAAAACATACATATATACCTATGACTCCAACAATTGAACTTAGGCTCATTGCCATATCAAGAAATGGAACAAGACAGCCTATATATATAGACTATAAGGATCTTGATTTTTTTTCTTTGGATAAGGTGTGAGATCGCTCTGATGATTTGGCTTAATATAGAATATGCATAGGTACAATAATTATCTTATGTGTCAAGATTTTCTTTTGTTTAATTATTAGTTCATTTTCTATGCTTACTAGCTAGTTACTGTATTTTTCTTGACTTGAATTAGCTGACTTCATATATATCAGTTGACAAGTTATAAGCAAGACTTTAACTAGCAGTACAGCTCATGTAGTCCAAATTAGTCTAACAACCATGAACGGGGCAAGTGGCTTAAGATGTTTGTTGTCTTAGATTTCAGTTCGTTGTGTTGTCTTAGATTTCAGTTCGTTGTGGAGAACTTGAAATCTTTCTCTGTTCACGTGAGTTCATTGTACGTAGTTTTGTTTGTGTGTGGGAGAGCTAGGCTCCATCTCAATAAATCAAGAGGATTATATTGAATGGTGTTGAGAGTAATGTCAATTTCAATTTCAACTCACCTCATCTTTCATTTAAGTGAAACTGACACAAATATGACACACTAATAAAATTGTTGAACAATCCGTGTTCATGTTTACTATACAATACATAAGACGAACAAAGTTGATCGAACAATCTCAAATATTCTACAATATTTTTAAGATGCTGATAAATCCAAACTCATAAAGGATAAATCCACGTCATTTTTTCTACATATACAAAAGTAATCTTGCTGCTAAAGTTTTCATTTTCCATCTTAATGAGAGTAGACACACGTTAGAGTTGAACTGTTTCGCTTATCTCATACTGTTTTAATGGGCCCATAAGAATAGTTAAATAATATAGGGTTAAATGCTTACAGGCCCCTTGGACTTGTCTGGATTATTGAGTTAGCCCTCAGTCCAAATTTTTTATTGTTTTCAACCCTGGACTTGCAATATTTTACATTCTCATCCAATTTGCATGTTTTAACCAGTTAGCTCCTCCACATCAGCGGTCTTTTGCACGTAGATGATGCCACATCACCAGTAGCTTTCCA
>JAYMSZ010000973.1:0-16182 GCA_036897665.1 Pelargonium citronellum | reverse complement strand
AACTATGTCCACAAAATCAAAACATGAAACTGTTTCACAACTTTTCTTTGTATTGCAGATTTCAAGAAAAGGATTTTTATTTATTTAAAAAAAAAAAAAACTCAAATGGGAAAGAAACAGCTAACATGAAGGAAGAATGTGCAGATTCAAACAAAAGTGCCAAATTCTCAAAATGAAACTGAAACAGTGACGTGAACCTAATTGAAGAATATATAGTACAAAACAATTTGGTTGATTTTGGTTGCGTTGTGCAAGGCTTTTTTTTATTGGTTCCATATTTGTATCTTTACTAAATTCAGCTAAGCTATGCTTTTTTATTGAAAATTTTGAGACTGATTTAGAAAAAAAATAAAAGAAAAGGAATTGATGCCATATTTTTTTGGCGGAAACTGTTTGTTGATATAGTTCAAGGTACTTGTAGATCTAAAAACTTGATTCACTTTAGTTCGTATTAAATATGTTCTCTTACAAAAGTAGAACATATATTAAGTGATTCCATATACCGAATCATGGTTAGCAAAATAATACACAAATGTGTTGGAGATTTTAAACTTCAGCCCCTAAGGATATAAACTTTTCACATGTGCTTGGACAAAAATATTTTATTTTTTTAATGTAATTAGAAAATTTTCATACACGTTGAATCTAGTCATATGTGGAATTGGGTGGAACGCAAACGGTTTGTGTGGACCATGGGTCGGGTTGATTGTTTCATGTATTGATTTGAGCCTTGTCGGGGCGAATTTAGGCCAAAGTCGGGTGTGTGGATGGCTTGTCCACGCTTGTGTTCGGTGCACACGGCCGTGCGCTGGTCCAACACTTCAGCTTTCTATCTTCTAAATTTTAGACCAAATTCAACTATGACAATGATACTATATAGTTCGATTGAGTTCTTGACTTATTGTCGTTACAGAAATATCAATAAAAAAAGAAGTGTTATGAGAAGAGGAAAGAACTTCATGTTTTTACTATTAAAAGGTTTATATTAAGGGTAATTGAAGATCCTAATCATTTTTTTTTTAGAGAATCTAGCTAGATTATACAACCAAGTTGAGTCTTAAAGAACATTTTACTTCTTGGGTAATGGGGTTTTGTGAACCCAACTAGTAAAAAAGTACATTTTAATAAGTGAAAAAAGCAAACATTAATGATGCCTCAGACCAACAATGGAATTACTAGTGATGATTAGGGTTTTGAATGGTTTAAAAACAAAGTTTTCTAGAAGATCATGATTTGGTTTGGGTGAGAATCAAGGTCATAGCTATAGGTTTTTTCATGGTACCATCTTCCAAAAAGAAACATGTTTGAAATAAATTTCCACACAAATAATGCAAATTCTTTATAATATTATTCGTTTTTCATCAAACAAATTTCTAAAACCGAATAGAAGACCGTGCAGATACACGTGCCTATATCATATCAACTACTAGTTACCGCAAAGGGTAACAGAGTGATCAGTGCGCGAGACTAGCATCAAACTATGAATACTAATTTTAAAAGGGTGGCTAAGCAAGAAAACCTACAACCAAACCTCATTTTTGAGTTACTTGCAGAACAAGAAAGCTAACCATATTGCCATTAGATGACCACTTCAAAAGGTTCAATCACTGAACAGCAGATCAGTTAAGAAAGGCATGGAGAGGGCTCCAAAGAGACCATTCTCAGCATTACTCACAGAAGATGACGACGAAGAACACGAAGAAGACTCAGTTTGGGGGATTTGAGCATGTTCTTGGGACACCAAGAAACCATCTTCTTCCTTCTTGATCTTTACCATTTCCTCTAGATTATTGTTCATGACCCGAAGATTCGATGAGTACTGATCACAAGCCTTCCCTTTTCCCGAATCGAGTTTCAGCCTCAAGCACTCAGATATGCCATTGAAAGCATAGAGAGAAGCTGAGAACTTTCTTTCATATTTCATCCTCTTCATGGCCTCTCTGATTGCTGGTGGCTCCTCCCCAAAAGTAGTCTCTTGCCCCATCGACTCAACCATCTCTTCTGCGATCTCAAACGGATCAGAACACTCCAATGGCAATCCAAGATTGTCAACGAAGTTAAAATCCACAAGCCCTATATCAGTATCTTCTGTTCCCTCACTTCCTAACTGATCTTGATCAAGAGAGTCAAGAGAGTCAAGAGAGTCCAGAGAGTGAAGAGAATCAAGACAAGTCATGTAACTGTCGTCAAATCTTGATCTTGATCCTAAATTAGGATCGTCCAAACCAGCATTTTCACCAAAATGTGAATCAAAACTACAATCATTCAAGTAGTCATGAATATCAGCATTGGTGTTTTCTTTAGTACTGAATTGAGCACTCTCTTGCACGAGTACCTGTCCCGTTTCTTGATTCCTCGCAGCAGCGACAGCGTTGTTTCTGGCGCTGATCCGGAGCAAGAGGAGGTTGGTGATCTGGGAGGGAAGAGCAGGAGGAGACTGAGAGAACGGAGAGCAAGGCCAGAAGTTTGTGCGAGTATTGGCTCCGCGAAGCAAGCACGCTGCTTCATCATAAGCCCTAGCAGCCTCTTCAGCAGTGTCATAAGTCCCTAACCACACTCGTATCTTCTGAATTGTGTCCTTGATCTCAGCAACCCACCTCCCAGAAGGTCTCTGGCGCACACCAACATATCTTTTACGGGTTCTTGATCTTGCGCCGCCTAGAGCCTCCATCAGCTGGCTCATCCCAACAGTACTGTCCCTCTCTTCCACTTCGCCTTCACTTGCTCTGCTTCTCTTCCTCGCCATTTCGGGTTCTTGATTCTGCATGTGTTTGTTTACATGACGAGTTAATGTGTGATTTATAGGAGCAAGAGTAGTGAGAGGGAGATTGAGATTTGAGAGGGTTGGTTGTTTATGGTTGTTGCTATGTGTTTGTTGTGTGTTTGGTTCGGCTTTGTGTGTGAGAGAGAGGAGATATCACTTTCATGGGATGGGGAGAATCCAAGAACACAGCAAAATCTGAGCTTTGACTCAGTCTCTTGGTTCCTATGCAGACAAAAACAAGCAACTAGCTAAATTAACAACCAAACTGCCAAAAAACCAACAGGAACAATAGGTGAAATCTGAAATCATATTACAGTTTATGATGTAAAACATGGATCACCTCTTGGCCTAGACAGTGATGTTCATGGATTGGGCTTAAACTCACTTAGTCCAAGCGAAATGTGCCACAAAACGAGACAACAAAGCTTCGTTATGAGGTCTTTTAAGGGGGGGCGTTTTGGTCATTTTACTGTGTTTGGATATTCTGTTTCGGGTTTTATTTTCATTCTAAGCTTTGGAGTATGAGACGATATATAGTTGTTGCACAACTTCTTTTGTTTGTTAGTTTATCTTTGATAATTTCTAAAGTTACAAAAGGAACTAGAGTTTGTTGTACCGTTCTTCGACCATAATTTCAATAAGAGTTGCGTTAAGTGGTATCTCGTACACTTTGTTTCGTAGATTCATATATGCATAACTCAAGCTTATAAAAAATGTTAATGGCAATCACCAATCGGTTCACACAATCAATACCTACCACAAGCTTATAAAATGAATAAAGTTCACTATTGAAGTTTTTTCTGATATAATGTTAAACTTGACTTCAATCCTACACGTGAGAGGAACATCAGGCAAGCCATGCACATGGATAAAGGAAACACAAGTGGTGCATATGTTTTCTTAACACAAAACCAGTTCTAATATCATATCAACCTTCGCTCAAACTCAAAAATCTAAACTCATAGGCGAAAGATTCAATTGGTGAATCAAGTTGAATCCATGATCCTTCATTGTTACGAGTATATTCTTTCCTGTGGGCAATACTACGTACTACCGAAGCATGATAGTAATGTTTTGTACATATTCAAGAACTATTTCGATTTGTCTTTTTTGTGAACATAACTACCAGCAATGCATGATAAAGATGTTTTCACACATATTTAAAGCATCTAATATTAAAAAAGCATTGTAGAAATCAATCAGCTAACTAACAGAGACATGTTGTAAAATTCTGGTTGTACGCTAATAGATGTTTTTTTAAAATCGTTACTAACAACATAAGCTAGATATGGTTCGAGCAAAATATTTAAGAGACATAATGTTAAACACAGTATCAGAGCAAAATGAAACAAAACAATGGAAATTTGGAAGTTATTGAAGTGAAATGCAGCAGATTTTGGGGAAGCAAAGCCAAAGAGAAAGAGACAGAAGCTGCCCAATATTCCCAGTTTTTGTTTTTTGTGTTGTGCTTTTTTACTCTTTGAAATTACCACCAGCTTTTAACAATTCTAGGGCTTATATAATGTTAATTATTCAAATAATGGTACTGTATAAACTCTATAATATTCATTTACTTGATTTCAATAAATTTCACTAGGTTTCATGCTATTATTATATCACAGGTATAGCGGATAGTAAAATTAGAGCTGTCATTTTGGGTTTCGGGTCCAAGTTGTCTGCTCTAAGTAGAATTGAGTCTAACATTCTCGAGATTAGACTCGGTTCCAAACTTTTTTCTTGATCCGAGTTTGGGTAAATTTGTAAAATTTAGTGGGAATTCTAACATGACTTATAGTTGTACTTTAGCTCAAACTTTTCAGCTATTGATGCCTATCGAACCTTAAAGTTGAACTCAAACCTGACGGAGAGCTTGTTTGGTAACATTGTTAAGAAAACTGTTAAAAGGCAGTTATATTCGGTAAATTGACAATTGAAAGGAGATAGAAGTTAAGTCATTTCATCTCTCCTTAAAGCTCACCAAAAATTCCAAAGGAAGCTCTCCTGCAGAAATGAACCTGGCTCCCTAGCCATTTTCCAGTTTTCACCAAACATGCAACTCTACTTCAAGTTTTACTTATATGACACCTCTTTCGAGGAGGTGATAGTGTTTCCAAACAAGCACTTATACTAAAGTTCGACTTTAGCTCAACCTTTATAGCTATAGGCGCCTATCGAGCTTCAAAGCATCAAACTCGAACCTTATAGAAATAGCGAGAGTTTCATACACTAAACCACTCTTATACAATAGTAGGACCAATTGATGTCCAAAATCTGAATATGTATATGATTTCCTGATAAATCAAGAACAGTTCTAAACCTTGCTATTTGCTGAGACCAACTGTTTGTATATTATTCCGAAGAAATTTCAAATCACTGACTATGAGAGTGCTTAGTCTGTAAATGTGAGTGTACGGAGACAAAAATAAAGAAATAAAACAATTTACTGTCAAGAAGACACGGATACAAGCTCTGTGGTAAAAAAAATGAATTATTTCTTGCACACGTTAATGAACAGCTTGTGAATAATTTACATGCCCAGTGAACAAACAAAAAAGCACATGCAAATACAGATACAAAACCAACCATGCATGCCTTTGGGGAAAAGAATCAAGCATCGAAAAAAAAATGGCAGTATATAATGGAACCACCATTACAAAATCATCTCGATATGGTACAAAGACGGATCATACCTCAGCCACTCACTTCAGATATAAGGGGACTGTTGAGGCTGTCCGGATTTGTAGGGAAATGAACTGGCGCGAGAGCTGGGTCCTTATAGGCAGTGACCAACTTATCGAAAAATTCGGCCATTGTAGGGTCATTCTCTTCTTCCCTATCCTTCTTTATCAGAGTCTGGATACATAAAAGCGAGGAGCAAAATTAGAGCATCGATGAGACATGAGATTTAGTGTGTAACCCTAAGAAAACAAAATTAAAGAGGGCAAGCAATTTGATCTTATATGCTAGTTCAATAGCATATATGAACACAAATTCATCTATCAAATGAAGACTCATATATTTGTGCATTGTATTGTTTAGCTATTTTAATTTTCCAATGTATAAACGTTTAGGTAAAGTTTGGATTGAAATTTAGAATGTGAATGAGATTCCTATTCCAGAGCCACTTTCACGACCAGAAAATCATAATACAAACACGAACGGTGAAACAGAACAGACTTCGCATTCTAGAGAAATGTAGACCCTACACAAGCAAACAGTTCACCAGGCCCAAACAAAACCAGTTCTGATACCAAACTTGACTCAAACCCTAAAGCCTAACTTGAGAGGTGGAGGGCCCAACTAGTGTATCAAGTGGCGGCAAACGTCACATTCTTTCAATTGGAATTCCTTAACAATAACATTATCAAATATAGTACTATTATCTCAAATAAAGGAAAACGAAGATCCTAAATATGTTAATTACGTAGAGGAATATTCGTGATATTTTTTGGTATTTCAGTATAATAAATGCAGGCACTGTGTTCAAGATATTTTTCATCAGTCAAGAAAAATGCAGGCACAAAATTGTGGCAATAATGTGTCAGGTGGATATACCTCAGCAGAGTGAGCAATAAAGATGGGTAGGAAGCGTTTTCTGCAGTACTCATTAAATAGAAGAGTGAGCAATGGAAGAGGAAAAACTAAGGTTGATGCTAGAGAGAGCTTCTTTGCAGTAAAGATTCCCACTGCTATGGCGTGCATCAGTACCAGAGAAAATATCATTGAATTGTGCACAATCGGCCAAAATTTCCCTCCAGTTTCGTACTTGGGTGCATACACATTTAAGAACTGCATGTGAATATTTACAGAGTATCAGTAAGAATTATGACCCAATTAGCCCAAAACATATTCAGGTTGGAACACAAAGAAGAAAAAAAGGACAGAAAAGTCCCACATCATTTCGTAAAACAGGAAAGTTATCAGCGGAAGGTAGAGCTGGCAATTCATGTGTGTATGTGTCGTGTTCGCATCGTGCTGACAGTTGACTGTTTGTTGCACGACCTAACACGACACGTTTAGCAATCGTGTTGAACGATTGAGCATGAACACGACACATTTAACAAGGCAGCTAAATGGGTCGTGTTGACACGACACGACCCAATACATTCGCATGATATAACCAACATGTTTGACACGACACTATCCGACATGTTTGGCACAACACAACCCAAAACGTTTGCACATTATTATGATTAAATGTACGTGTTGAGTAATTAATCGTGTATGCGTGTTTTGGAGATCCAACACGAACTCAATTACAAAATGTCTGAGCTCAAACACATCTAATTTAGTGTTGTGTGTGTTACGACACAATATCCCAACTCTAGCAGAAGACTTGTTAAGTTTTAACTAATATAACCTCCGCTTCTAAATAACTGTCATTTTGAGGTTATTTATACGAATTTAAGAAATAGTCTGAAATGATCTAACAAGCATTATTTGTCTACTTTGATTTGAAATCCCCTCACTCCTAATTATTGCTCTCTTTTATTTGCTGGAAATATAAATCAATACTATTCATTTACTAACATAGGAAAGATAAAAGGGGTATAGTTGGAATGTACGGTGTATTTTCACATCAAAGTTACAAAATGACACTTATTTTGAAACAAATTTTTATTTCTAAAATGACACTTATTCAGAAACGGTCTTGCAGTTGCAGGTGTGCATCACTGAAGAGAGAGCCTGTGCCGCTTAATCTTGCATGTTCTTTTACTGACTTAAAAGGTCACCCTCAGTAGAGAAAGAGACCTTTATTTAATGCAATAAACTTACAAGGTGAAAATAAAAGTACACATGCCACAAAAATAACCCTAAAGGAAATTTCACTAACCTGGTTGCGGAAGATGATGTAGGCAAGACAAAGGTACACCAAGAGGAAGGGAAGAATTAAAGGGGCAAGGAAGAAGTACGTAATACCGAGAAGTCCAAAGAAACAAACTCTTGGAACGTCCCTGTGGTAAGGAATTGAAGGAATTTCAAGATCTTCGTCATTTGTATCTTTTACAAATGGTCTTTTCATCAAACTCCAAATAAGGGGTATGATACGAAAGAGTTCGGATGAAGCGCTTGTCCATCCAGATGTGACAACATATGCAACGAAAAATGATGACTGCAACAGAAAATAATAATTTCATGTCAGATCCACATGGGTAGTACCAAATATTGTGCTAGCTCCCGCATTTATAAACTGTGTAGGATAAAGATTATAAAGAGCATCTTCCAAAAAGAAGTACAGTCTCACCTGTGCTGGAACAGAAACAGCTAGCTTTGCAGGAATATTTTTGGGATCAAGGAGGATCGAAACCTGGTATAAAACTGACCCGGAAAAAACAGTTGCAAAGAAGATGTTCCATACTGTGAACCAAAGTACTTTGTTGCATGCACTCTTTTCTATATCACTGTGAGAATTGTATCCTTGAATGGATGATAGAAATTCCATGATAGGAGGCACGATTTTTAGGAACAATTGAAGAATAAGACTAGGCAAGTATCCTGTAATTACTTCACTAACAACAGTGCTGCAAGAAAATGTACAAGGATTAGTATTAGCATTCTGCATCATGACGATACTTTGAAGGAAAAAAGTACGATTTACATATGAAAACATTCAGTTGCTCACAAATTTTCACCCTATAATTTTCAGAGTTCACATTCTTACAATGTGAAATGGTTTATTACTCTCCCTTACGTGTAAGCCCAACAACACATACGGGTCTTACATGTGGACCAAGAATTAACAGGGAGGAAACACAAACAGGGTCACTTGACATAGACCAAACCAGCTCATATACCATGTTAAACTTTACTCCAACCCAAAAGTTTGAAAGTTTTAAGTGGAGGGCTCAACTAGTATATCAAGTGGTCTCAATCCTCACATTCTTTCAATGTGGATACTTTAACAAGTATATATTTTAAAAATGCATTTTAACAAGGACTCGTGCAGCCTATACCATATATAAGCTTGTAAGACTGATTAGAGTTTTTCATATTCAAGTAAAACTTTTCTTTTATTTTTGTTTCTTTTTTATAAATGTTTTATTTGAGAGAGAAAGAACAGCATCAACTACTCAATATTGAATACTTACATGGTTAGAACGCTTTCCAAGAAGGGAAACCAAATTTCCAACTCACTCAGGTTAGTGAGACCTTGCACCAAAAGAACAGGAACAAGGAATAGAATTGTAAGAAGAATACACGAAACTATAACCAGAAACTTGGAAATCCATCTTTTAATGAATGTTGAATAAAAGAAAGGCCAGTAAACATCAGGAGGATCTGGAGCTTGCTCTGTAAGCCAGTGTGTAGGATTATTTGACTGTCGCATGTGAAATGCAGTCGCAGCTCCATAACGAGATTTGAAGGATACAAAAGCAGCTCGAACTTCCTGTGGCATTGAATTGATGATGAATAATATATACCCCAAAAGAATAAATCAAAGATGAAGATGCATTATCAACATAATGATCCAATAAGAACTGAAACATAATTTGAAAATTGGTACAAAATGAAACTTCATTTATAGAAAGAGAGAAAATTCAGAACATACATCTCCTGTTGATGTAACCTCTGTTTGCTGCAATCTTACGTTCTCCTCCAAATCTTCTAACTTCTTCTCATACTGATCCACAAGATCATCCTTGTTTCTAAACAATCCAAAGCAATTATTGCACCGGTGCTTTTGTTGAGTGGGATCTGATTGTAAATTGAGAAGCCTTTTGTATAGTTTCTTTGTATCATTCTACCATTTTTTTTTATAGAAACAGGGTGAGAGAAAGAAAATTTAATACATGAATGTATCTACATATGCGTCCAATAACAGGCTCATTGGTATAATAATGAAATAACAAAATGAAGAAAGGGACAACAAAACTCATTTCAAAACTGCAGGTCAAAATAAACATGGAAAAGACAAGTGAGCCATGCATGATTTAGCAGATGTATGAAGGAAAAAAAAAAACATGACTAAGCACAATGTCAGTATTATCCTCTGAATTATATAGATTATTAAAAAGTAGGAGATACAAGACAAGCTGCTTACAATGACACCCCGAATTTTGTTTGTTCGTCGAACAACCATATGTGACAGATATGTGGAAGGGTAATATGTTGTAAAGAAGCTGTCGACAATGTCACTGACACTGCTCCCAGCAGGAACAGGAATGCTGCGAACTAAGATGGTGAACTGATGTGGTTGAGGTTTGGCTGAATAAAAATAATCAATCCGCTTTGAAGAAATATAATTGTACTCCTGCATTGTAAAATGTTTTCAGAATCCAAGTAACATATGCTCCTTGTATGGCATGTATTTACAAGAATACCTTCATTTAGATATATTATCATGGCAACAATAGAATAAAATTACTCTTTTTTATCGAACTCAGAAGCTGCACAGATTAATTTCCTTCTCCAAGGATATATCACAGGTAGAGACCCATCTGCAAAGATTGTACTTACATAGTAAAGTAGATAGCAGACAAATATAGTGACGAGATACACAGCACAGAAGTGAAACCATAACCTGCCAAAAACACTAAATTAGCTGAGTTTTTCAAACTTTCTTCAGCTATAACAAGGAAAACTAATATTCTGGACATTAAGTAAGCCAATTGGTCTCTTATAATTGTCAAAATACGAAGATATGAATACATTGTTAAAAATCAAACTTGTCTCATGTGTACTCCTTTCCGTTACTGTTTGCTCCAAGATAAGCCATATGTCATTAGCATAAAGTCAAAGCACTCTCTCTAACTAATCCTCATTAACATTATCTAATATTAACCTATGCAAAACCCTGAACAAATAATGAGAGCAAGTATAAAAAAAGACTTAGAAAAGTTGAAATGTCCCTGGATTGCATGATTTTTATTTGACATTAGACCATTTATTTCGGGGCGGAGGGAATATAGTATAGGTTCTTTGATGGACTCCTAACTCAGCTTCATACACTTATTTTGTGGCATAAGTAACAAAGGCAAGTATACTCTTCCAACTAGCACAAATAATGTGAATATTGTATATACATAACATGCTCAAAATGGAATAGCAAACCCTGTAGTGGTACGGCTATAATACCACTAGCTGCGGTATAACGTGTAAACAATTGTACCTGAAATTGCACTAGAATTATTCTCATAGAAGATTGGAGGGGTCAGAGATGGTCCCATTTAAAACTCAATCTCCTTAGAGGCTTAGATAGAATCACACATTTATATGCAATTAAGTGCACAATAGTTTAATTGGTATTCTCTTATTGTTTATTTAATAGCTTTATAGAATGGGCTACCTAAAAAATCAGATTTTAAAACGGCAAATCATGAAGTGCCACATCAACACTCATTGTTGTAACCCTAACGGTCCAACGGCTTCAAGACATCTCTGAGGAATTCAGAAACGGCAAAGGAAAAATGTTTCTCCTGTCTTAGCATAAAACTTGCCCAAGCGGGTGTGCGGGGGGAAGAGGCTAAACTTTTTCAAAATGGCCAGAACACTTCAAGGAGGCAAAAAACTCAAAATCAACCTCTACTGCCGCGGCCTCAGAATTCATGTCGTGGCATGGCCATCCTGGCCAAACCCAGTCACTTCGTCTAACCTCAACATGGCAACCTCCTCACCCAACCCCGCCATGTCATGGCATGGCCACCATGAACTCGTACCACCCCGACCCCAACCCCAACATGGTCACCTCTTGTTCAACCTTTCCATGTCGCAACCTCAAAGCCCATGTCGTGGCATGGCCACCTTGATCGGGTTCAACTCCAACATGCTCATGGTATCCCCATAGAATGATCATGGTACCTCCTAAAAAATTTCTCATGCTCACCAGCAAGGTCACGTTATGGCAGCCTACCTCCCCAAAAAACTCTCTTGCTCACCCAAGCTAGGTTTGTAAGCAATAAAACTCTTTTTCATAATAGGAGAGGATCCCATAATTTACATAGAGACTTTTTCTCTCTACAATTCTCTCTAGAGTCCTCCCTAAAAAGGTGTGGTACGGATTTTTCGGAGTACATTCTGCCCAAGGCGATTTCCTGGGCACACACTCGAGCCTCCGTTTAACAGTGTGCTACCCTAATTCAGGCTCCAGTAAACCAAGATCAACGTCTCAAAGCCCCAGTTTTACCCTCCAGCACCATAGCCACCAGCTCTGTCCCCCAATACCCCAAACTAAGATTATTTTCAAGACAACCAACCTAACACGTGGACAAGGACGGGTATCCTTGTTGTAAACTATTGTGGACTTAATTGCATATAATTATGTGATTTGTCTAAGGAGATTGAGTTTTAAGTGGGACCGTCTGTGGTGACCTCTCCAATTTATCTTAGGAATTATACTAGTGCAATTTTAGGTACAATTGCTTACTCGTTAAGCACAGCTAGTGGTATTATAGCCGTACCGCCCAAGTCAGATTGATTTGGCGTGATTGCACCTAATTGACAAGCACATTTTACATCCAAATTTAGACACTTTGGTTGAGACGGGAAGTTGCAATATTCTCAATAATTATAACTTTGGTTCTGGCTTATGTTATGCTAAAAGAAAGCCATAAGGTAACAATTACCTGTTGGAACCGTTTTTTACATTTGATATGGTAAATACATCCAAGGAATTATTTGAGAAATCGCCAAAGTCAATATCTTCAAGCTGGTTGCCAGAGCAGTTCACTGGAAGGAGAACAAAGATTCCAATAACCCCAGCAAAAGCAAATACTTTCAAACTGCAGTAATCAATTTAAGATGAACCTAAGTCAATATAAATTTAAAGGGAAAGAAGAAGAAGCTACCAAACCGATAACCTGTTTAAATCTTGAATACCAACAAAAATAACATACTATGTGTAAAATTCTGGAAAAGAGAAAATATGTAAGGCCAGAATAGCTATTCTGTTAATGTTTATTCAACAAGGTGAACAATAATTGTGAAAATTAGTGTACCGTCCACCGACCAATAATATCTCAACATTTGACCGTACTTCATCAATCAAAGGTTACTTTCTACTTATATTTGTAACTAAGCAGGTAAATTCATATTCAAGTTTCTCAATTATTTTTGCTATGCTTAATTGCATTGGTCAACGAAATGCTTTAGATAAATTTGACTTAGGGGTTAAAACTGACCAACCAAAAGTGGAGAAGACAAAGAAGAAATAGAAAAGGGCTACAGCATTACCTAAAGGTTATAAGGCGCATATAGACCACGGCATCTAGGCTCGAGTACTCCAACAAGTCGTCTTCAGTGAGTTTCCATGCCTTCCGCACCCAACCCGGAGAAGGTACAAGCCTTTCTAGGTTGAAGCCACTTCTTCGTTTAATTTTTCCTTCAGCCAGCAGGCGTGGTATGTAGACTTCATAATTACTCGGTTGTTTCCTCAGTATAGAGTACAAGGTGAAGAAAGTAATACAAAGCGCAGTATTTATTCCCAACGACGTTAGAAGAGCAGATACAAGCATCTCTTCAAATCAACCTCGAAACTAAATAACTAGCTGTTTAACTGCACTATACACAAGAAAAACATGTAAACATGCATACAACAGTAGTCAAGTGAACTATAAAATGTAAAAACAATAGCCAAAGCAAGCAGATAGTAAAGTCACGCACATTCACATCCTACACACTATATTCACACATATAATTGCATAAATGTAGTAGGATAGCAATGTTTTAGTCTTCGGAAAAAAAGGTGAGAGCTTAATTTTAAGTACCTCTACCTCATGATTTAGATAAATAACCCTAAAAAATATGACAAAACCCATGAGCAGATCAGTGGCCAATTTCAACTCATTTCAACACTAAGAAATCATTAAATTAAGGCAAAACTTATTGGATTGGAGAAAGAAATGAAGAAACACAAAAGGGTATGATTCAGTTCACTCCAAGTTAAAGTAATTGACTCTCACACACAACTGCTCTGCCTCTAAAACAGTTAAATCCAAACACTCCCAGAGCTCAAAATTTGAACTTTCAAGATCAACAGCCAAAAACCCATCAACACAATCAACAACCCAGTTACTAAAAACTTGGAGAAGAAGAAAGGACAAAATCGAACCTCGTTTTGGGCACTAACAAGTGGCGATTCAAAAGCGAGGTCTTGGCAGTACAATGAAACACAAATTCTGGGACTGTGTCGGAGAAACAAAGATCTGGGTTTTTCTTCTCGTAAAAGCCGTATCTATCAAACAGAAACCCATTAATAATTTTGCTGGTTTGGGAGTGAAGTTTTATTGCCAGAAATGCCCCTGCCATTGCCGAATATTTTTTGACTTTGGGAGGAGAGGGAAGAGTTGCTGACCTACAAGCTTGAGGAGCTTACTGGTAGGAACAAGATAACCGCCAGTCAAAGAACACGCTCCGAGTGTCTCGCGTGGCGATGAAATGGTTTTATGTGGATAATCAAACTATTCACTTTTTACAATTGGTACCATATATATATATTTTTTAATTTAGTGCACAAGTGATCAATATTTTTTTTTAATTCGGTCCTGAGCTATTCTATTTTATTTTGAACTGGTCCAATTGTGTACCAATGCCATCAAATTATGTTGACAAAAAAAAATTATTGTAATATACTTATTGAAGTGATGACTGTATGACATTTAAGTTAACTAAATTGATTGATTGGACTAATTTTGAACAAAATTTTATAATTAAGGTATATGGTCGTCATGTCAATTTGAGACCCTCAAGTATATATACATTTATGCCTCAAGTATATATACATTTATATTCCAAAATAGTGTCATCGATAAATTTAACTAATTTAAGTGTAATGTAGTTGTCACGTTAATCAAAAAATTATTTTTTTTAAATAATTATCGCATCAATTTAATTTAATGACATTGTTATGAATGGGATTAATTCAGAACAAATAGAATAATTGGATGACCAAAATAAAGTCCCAATTTAAAACAAGAAAAACAGTTGATGACAAAAACAAAATATTTTCTTACTTATTTGATCTTGATGGAGTTGATAATAATTTTTAATTAGTGGTTGATGCTTAGAGTGAAGTGCATAGACGACTCGGTGATAGTAACAAATAAATATGTTTATTATAAAAATTATAAATTGGGAAATCATTGCATGATAAGGAAATGTACATTTTTTCTAAAGTCAATGATATGAGGTTGGAATATTAAGTTAGGTGGGAACAATTATCTAGACTGGATCTGTGTATGGGCCTACATATTGAGGCCAAGCCTAGCAAAAATGAGAACATAACTGGGCCATAACATATTGAGGCCAAAGCCCAGCTAATATGAAAACATAACTGGGCCTAAGCCCAAGATGAGAAGAAAAATTAGATCAATAGAGTTAGAAGGGGCCGCGCGAACGCAGGACCCCGCTGTCACAAATTATGACGTACACTCTCCCTCTTGGGGAGATGTTAGACTGGCGCTCCTCCTAAGTGCAATGGAGGCCGCCAATCTAGGCCATGAGCCTTCTTGATCGCCCATAGCCCCCGTCCAGGTAAGTATGTTTCAATGTTGCCACACCTTCTCTTTATATACACTTCCCCAACCCCACTATCTCACTACTCTTCCGATGTGGGACTCCAAAACACTGCAAAAATCTCCAAACAACCGTTCTTGTTACTTGTTGCGCGAGGATATGCATTATCTTTCCCTAATTATTCAAATTGATTGCATCTAAACATTTATTTAATTTGAATTTCAAAAATGAGTTAAATTATCTCCCAATTTATAAACTTTTTGTTTTTGTTTTTGTATAATAGAGTCGTATATGGCCTACCATATCCTCAAGATTCAAGAACTAAAATGAAAGTGGTGTCAACTTCACAGACTCTTCTGGGTCTTTAGATATTTATTTTTCTCATATCATTCTCTGTTCTGATATTTATCAGGCCCAAATAAAACCAGAAACAGTTCTTCAATCCCACTTGCAGCAACACCAAATCAAATCAAAGACCCACCAGCAATGAGTGACAGAGAGAATCCAGAAGGCTTCGCTGAGTGGGAGATGGTGGTGACCAGAGACAAAGGCGGCTCCAGCTCTGGCTCTGCCTTCCCTCCCACCAATCATGAGGACTTGCAGCTTGAACAACAATCTAATGATATGCAGTTGGTCAATTCTCCATTGTCTTCGTCTTCGTCTTCACCGGCGATGGAGGTCTTCGTCTTCATCAACGACGAGCGGCGACCAACGAGGAGGCTGTGGAACCAGATCTGGAACCATGAAAGGGATGAGTTAGTGTTTGGATTTGGTTAGTGTTTGGATTAGGGTTAGTGTTTTGTTTTAGAGATTTGATTATTTTGTTTTAGATTGATTTTGTTGTAATTGGATTTGATTATTTGGTTTGAGATTATGAATTTTTCGGCGAATTTATGAATTTTTCGGTGAGTTCATGAATTTTCCGGCGAGTTCACGAATTTTCCGGCGAGTTTATGGATTTTCCGGCG